>SSNQ01034487.1:388518-407009 GCA_006942095.1 Nothobranchius kuhntae | reverse complement strand
AGATGGGAATTGAACCTCCTTCTGACAGAAGAATCTGCCAGACATTCCCAGCAGACCCTCGCGATACGATTGTGCTTTGCTGGTCTGACTGGCATCCTCCCCCACCATCTGAGCCAACTCACCACCAGGTAGAGGTCAGTTGACAGCTCTGCCCCTCTCTTCACCCGAGTGTCCAAAGCCCTTTTCAGATAGACATTCTGGAACATTTGCAGACAATTCAATCCGGTTTTTAACCGGAACTGTGTTTTCAGACACACCACTTTTGTACCGGAACTTGTCCTTTCGGCTGCGTTCACACAGCAGGGAAAAGTTCCAGATGTCTGACGGCGGCGGGGGGTGGGGTGGGGGGAGAATCAGACTTATGTTAAGAAGAAGAAGAAGAAAATATCATTTCTATAGCGCCTCTCAAGATAAAAATCACGATGCGCTTAAGCATAATTCTGCGCACACGAAGACGCATAAGAGACCTGGATGATGAAGCTCAATGGTTAAAGGAATCACTGAAGCGGTGTGAAGCGCTCCGTCGCGCGTCTAGGCGGTACCGTAGGAGGCGAGCTGCGGTGGTTAGCCGCATGCTACAGCAGCGGGCCATCTAGGTGTGCACAGCGTCCCCTGGTCCCCTCCTCCTCCCCCCCCTCCCCCTTGTCCGGAACTCTACCTCACCAGTCTGAAACAGCCACCCTGTCCGTAACAAGTCTGGACCTGTTACTAGGGGCTTCGTCCGGTAAAATTTCGGAACACGTTATCCAGATGTTTGTATTCGGACACAAAGGTCTTACGGACAGAGTCCGGAACATTTCCGTTTTTCATGGCCTGTCTGAAGGGGGCTCAAGACATGCGGCCGCAGGTCAGACGAAACAACAACAAAGTCGATCATCGAGCTGCGGCCTAAGGTATCCTGGTGCCAAGAGCACATATGGACACCTTTATGTCTGAACACGGTGTTCATTATGGACAATCCATGACTGGTACAGAAGTCCAATAACAAAACACCACTCGAATTCAGATCAGGGGGGCCGTTCCTCCCAACCACACCTCTCCAGGTCTCACTGTCGTTGCCCACGTGAGTGTTAAAGTCCCCCAGCAGAACGAGGGAGTCACTGGAAGGAGCGCTTTCCAGCACCCCCTCCAAGGTCTCCAAAAAGGCTGGGTAGTCTGAACTGTAGTTTGGTGCATAAGCACAGACCACATTCAGAACCCGTCCCCCCACATGTAGGCGGAGGGAAGCTACCCTCTCATTCGCTGGGGTAAACCCCAACGTACAGGCACCAAGATGGGGGGCAACTAGTATGCCCACCCCTGCTTGGCACCTCTCAGTGGGAGCAACTCCAGAGTGGTAGAAAGTCCAACCCCTCTCAAGGAAACTGGTTCCAGAGCCAGAGCCATGCGTTGAGGTGAGTCCGACTATATCTAGTCGGAACCTCTCAACTTCACACACCAACTCAGGCTCCTTCCCCACCAGAGCGGTGACATTCCATGTGCCAAGAGCCAGCTTCTGTAATCGAGAATCAGACCGCCAATGTGCCCGCCCTCGACTACCACCCATCACACACTGCACCCGACCCCTTTGGCCCCTCCCACGAGTGGTGAGCCCATAGGAAGGGGATCCCACATTTCCTCTTCGGGCTGTGCCCGGCTGGGCTCCATAGGTGAAAGCCCGGCCACCAGGCGCTCGCCAACGTGCCCCACCTGCAGGCCTGGCTCCAGAGGGGGGTCCCGGTGACCCACGTCCGGGTGAGGGAACATGGTTTCTATTTATATAATTCATCATAAGAGGTCTTTGGGTTTAAATTAAAAATCTATCAAATTATATAACATTTACTCAAGCAGTAAATACTAGAAAATGAAAACTGAATAAAATAAAATAAAATAAAATACAGAACTAAAGCTAGAAATATATTTGAACTGTAGATAAACTCACTGCAGCTGTGATGGGAAATCATCTTCACTCATACCGGAATCCTCAACCACAGATGTACATGGAGGTTTTGTTTTCATGGATGTAGCAGTAGTAGTATAATAGTATAGTAGTAGTATTAGCTGAAATACTGAACAACAAAAACTGGAACGTGTTTAGTGGAAATATTTAGTGCAGAGATACTTACTGCATTTGTGACGGAAAAACGATGTAGGCACATCTTTCTCCTCATCAACAAATCTTGAGGGAAATTTCCTCTTTCTAGAAGATTTTCTGATTTATTTCATTATTTAGAAAAACGAATATAACATAAAATAATGAAAAGCCTCTGTGAAAAACGCAACTGAAAAAAAACGAACTACAGGTGGTAAAACGAAAACAAACACGGCAAAACAACGTCAAAAATAACTCAATATATCCTAACATTACTATATACAAACATAAAGTAAGATGTTTACTGAAAATATTTATTATTTATATCAGTAGAAGAGATAGAAGTTGAAAATACGCATCAAAAACAATTCCTCTGCTCCTCGAGGACGTGTGATCATTTCCTGGTTCTTGGGCAAGGACTTGCGTAACATTACCGTAATTTGTTGTACACCACTGGAAAGCGTAGAGGCTCAGCTTTCAGAATCCGCTGGAATTACGTTGATTGCGTAAACGGCTGAAGAGTTAAGGTAGTTCAAAGTATGGAAGCCGTTTTGTGTCGGCGCTGACACAACCGCAGTAAAAGCACACTCCAAGAATGAAAAAAAAAACAATCCCTTCATTCATTGTCTGGTTTCAGGAATTTGGTGCCTAAAAAGAGCTGTTGCACTAAGTCTATGTTTATGATGTCACAACTGGAGGAATTAGCATTAATACCCCCGCCTAATCGGACTGGAGACTCTACTTTGAGCCCCTCCTGGATATTGAAGCTTCTCAGTTTATATCAGCCAATCAGATGGGGGGTGGGCGTGGCCAGTTCCAGTGACAGAGCCTTGAAACGGCTCATTCTGGAAGGTACTAAAAATGTCAAGAACAAAACTGCTGACAGAGCTTCATATGACATTGATTTCATGCAAAGAACCTCATAAACATTTTTGCAAAGGTCATAGAAATATTACAACTATTTAAAAAGTTGTAATATGTCTCCTTTGAGAGTGTGATGACTAATAATTTCCACATTGTAGAAAAATAACCTTGCATAAAGGAAAGGGCTATTTTAGCATTTAACTGTTTTTCTATGTAAAAGCTATAAATGCATTCCTGAAAGGGTTTTGCGTACATCTCCACTGGTTAGCTAGCCTTCATGTAGCTATAGATAAAACAAAACTCTGTTTTTGCCGCTATTAAAACAGCTCCAGTTTCTAACAGCAGATTATGTTATTTTATAAACCATCATAGATCAGATGAAATTCTGTGTTTTTGTGACCTTTATTAGCCGCAGCTAGAATTTTACTCATGGTGTAATATGTACAAGTAAGGTAGAAATTATTGTAAAGGTGCACACAAAAACACATTTCAACACGTCCGGAAACTTCCTCTGAGCAGATTGTCCATCATGTTGGGAGAGGCATATCTCCGAATGCCTGCATGTCCATTTTTCTGTGAGTTCATGTGACTGCAGCAGGATGTGTGAGCCAAAATTTCAATCTGCAGGAACAGAAAGCCTCTATGCGGTTGCAGCAGCCCCCACTTTTTTGTCTCGGGATTATCTTTCCACTTCTCTGATCCACTTTTCCACTGAGCTAATGTCTATGCAGGTCTGGAAATGTGTTCTGTGGGTGTGTAAGACCAAAAAACGAATCAAGGCCAATTCAAAATACTTTAAACTCCCTGTTCCTAAGGTTATTACCCTTACTGTCGGCTTGTTTCTCTGATCTTTCATAGTGTAAACGGATATTTTAAATTTAACTTTCTCATCTATTGCTTGTTTTGTAAGCTTTCATTTTCACACGCTATTTAAAATCACAGTAATGGATTCCTTCTCATGTCCTTTTGAGTGTGAATAGATTACACTCTGCAGCTGCAAATGATGTTTTACAGTTGGATAGGAAGTAAGGAACAGGTAAATAAAAGAGAGGAAGCTTATTTCTGTCAGACTATAATTTCGACTCCAGCTAACAGGACTCCTAATGCGTCGTGGTTTATTAGCGTCGTATATCTCCGATTTCAAGGGAGTGCTGTAAGATTTCAGCAGAGTGTCATTCAAACCGCAGGGCAGAGATATAAAACGGGTGAGTCCTTCAGGAGACGGGATTGAAAGCCTCCATCAAGGCAGCCAGAGAGGAGAGAGCTGAGGTGTTCCTTTGAAGTGGGTGGGTGGCTCAGATATTAAATAATTGAGTTGAAGGAGATTAAAGTTTCAGAAGCTAATTTGGTCCCCTCCACGGCCTGTCACTCCCGGGCCTGTAGAGTCTGCAGGCTTGCAGACGACTGGTGAATATGTGTGACTCACTTCCTGCGTGTGGCTCGGCTGGAGAAACCCTATATGTGTGGCAGGCTGAAACAGGAAGTTCATCCAGGGCACAATGCGCCTCTGACTCAGAACGAGGATGACGCCATTTTTGTTGTCCAAGTTTTTCAGGAATTCAATCCTCCATGTGTGACAGCGAAGAGGCCCGGGGAAGGTTCGCTCCATAAACACTCACCTCAGTTACTGACAGCTCAACTGTTGCAGGGGAAAGGAGCTCATGTGCTGATGCAAGAAGAATGTGTTGCTTGTGCAAGTCTGGGTTTCACTGCTGTTAGATGGGAGGGTTTCAGGTTCAGTCGCTGCGCCGTGACAGGGAGGCAGCCTGGAGGTGAAAGCTGTTATTTTTGTCTGGAATGTGTCTCTCAGCTGACATTGAAACCTAATTTTCAGGCACCTTGAGGATGACACAAACCTTGGTAATTGATATGCATGAGGGCATATAAACACAACAAAATCGTCCTCGAGGACAAACAACAGACTCGTCTGAAGGGGACTAAAGACATGCGGGTGAATTACCCGTCCTGCATGCTTCCTGACTCAGGCTGGTGCTGCAGCTCTGCAGCCGGCTGCATGTCCACAGGAATGAGTCAAACTCCTGAAACCGATGAATCAGACTTACAGTAGATGTCCCAGCTGAGGCTCTGGTTCTGCAGCTTCCTCCACTCAAAGGCTCTTTTGTTTCTAATTTCTACATGCAAAGCAAATACGTGCTCATCGTTGGGCATTCAAATCTCCTGTGACATCACGTCGGTTTAACAGCCAGTGTGACACGTCTGCAGCCTCCGAGGCCGTTGCAGTGTTTGTTTTTCACCGCGGAGCTCCTGCCACCTTGGCTGGGGATCTGTTTTGAGTCAGAGCTAGCTAGCTCAGGGCAGTGTTGCTATGTTGTGGGGAAAACAGGCTGCCTGTTGTCATGTGGGCCAAAGGGCTGCTGGGATGGAAAGCCACGGGCCCCGCGGTGAAATCAGTTTCTGGAGGAGGACTAGAGTCAGGCCCTGTGGGTTGCTTTACTGCGTGCTGAACCAGCGTTTCTCTCATTTCGACAGAAGAAAAACAAACACAACCTGAAACTACAGAAACACATCCTCACTTCTCTGCTGCATTACTAAACATTGCAGCTGGTTGCATCACATAAAAAACAAATTGCATGCCCTTTTCCTCAGAGCGGGTTTGCTTTCTGACAAAAGAAAATACATTTCAAAATATAGGTGCTGTGTGAAGCCGGAGATGTGATTTTGTGTGTTTAGTGCAACATTCTGTTAACATTTCACCACAATCCATAAACTATTTACGTATTTCACGAACTCGGGAACTTTGGCTCCATCCCTGTTTCTCTAATGTGATAAACTGGTTATATTTACTTGGAATTCAGTATAATTTGGGAGTTTTCCGGGTTTTTGCAACACTATTATCTAATCATTTCTGCATTCAGGCATTTTTCTAAGGAACACTGACACATTTAATTGTTTAGTCTCAACAAATCAAACAAAAGCACCAAAAACCAGTGAATTTTCCCATTATCTTATTTATTTTAACCAAAACATCACACCAAGTATCCGTCACCACGGGAATGTCAGCATCAGCTCCAGATAAACACACAGTACTATAAAGAAAATAAAAACCCCAACCACGAGCACAGGGGTGTTCTTCAGCGAGAAGCCGTGATGGCTCCTCATCTGCGTCCCTCTTCTGTTCATCGTAAATGACTTTCTGCTCGCTCTGCTGCTTCACCTCCTTGTTTTCACTCCTCTGAGTCTTCACTTCCTGCAGGAACGATCTCTAGAATACAGATTAGAGAAGGGAAGCAATGTGACGACAGGTGAAAAAACATAAATAAAAAAAGAGAAGAGCAAACATGAGCAGGCAAAGAATGTTTAAACAAAAGGCCCACAGCTATGTAGATCCCTCCCTCCTTGGGTATGGTGGCTAGGCATGCTGGAGCTCTGTCTGCTCTCCTGTGCAGACTAGCTCCTCTTTAGCTGCAGGCTAAAGAGGGAGGCACCGTGGGCAGGGTGTGTCTGTTTGCCATGGAAGCAGGTGGGCAGATTGCACTGGGTAGAGGTAGAGCAGCTGGTGCTAGCACCCCTCCCCCCCACCCCACCCCCATGAAGTGCATCCAGTCACCTTTTAACATTAGAGACAAAGGAACTCTAAAAATGTTTGTTTTTAACAGTCACGCTCAACCATCTGCTGTTCTGCTTCTGTGATTTGTCAGAGGTCTCCTTTTTCCTTCAGATATTTGCACACTTGAGACTTGTTTACACGAATCAAACTGGAACAAAACAGGAAGTACGACAAAAATCTGAAGACAAAGTAATCCGAAGGTCTTTGCACCCTCATCCTGGTCTAAATTGCAGCGTCATTTTAAATGAGCTCATTTATCAACAGTGACCAATTTCAAATCCAGATTAAAGGATTTTTTTATTACCAGATTACGTGTCTTAACTGATCGCTGCCTTGAAATGAAGTAGTGCCTTCTATCCTCAGTGTACGTTGTCTGTTTTTATATTATTTTACTTGTAAATGTTTTTGGTGGCTGTCTATAGCTGTCCATTGCAAGAGATTTTAATCTCCATGAATTTATGTTTCCTTGTTAAAATAAAGGTTCAATAAAAACAAAAGAAAGATACTCGCCTTCAGAAGTTTTTGAGAGAGTGGATTTCACGGTTCCATCGGGCAAGTCAGATTTATTTGAATTGCACGTATACGCAGAAGCGATTCAATGTGCTTTCCAGGAGCAAGAACAGCAAAAACACAAAAGAGCAGACTATGAAATCATTTCATCAAGATATTTATATCTTTAGGAGATGTTTTTGCTTTTATTTTACGTTTCCTTCGGCAGTACAAACATATTTCCCCCCGAAAAGTGTTTGCATTTTAACTAAAACCGCAAATTTGTTCGGACCAATCAAAACCTTCAGTGTCATCGTGCTAACGTAACTTTTATGAACACGGTATCATAACTTCTGTAAGTTCTACGTTCAGCCAATCATCTAGTGCGACGGCATCGGCAGGCGCGGGACCCCGAGCAGATCCAGTACCTACACCGTCACTATAACAACTAATCCCTGAACGTCGCTGACGCTGATTATTTCAGCAATTATTTCATTTATTTAAGTAACTATAGTAAAAGTCTAACGTTGCAGTTTTTACCCCCTGAAGCGTTGCTCAGACTGATCCTCCTCCACCTCCTGCATCTCTATTCTGATCACTTATAAACAAGGAGTTACTTTTGGGTTTTGTTATTTATAAACTGTAAGGTAATTCATAAACTCTAATCAACCTGTGTAAGTATGTTGTTGTTAAATTCACTTGTTATTGGTTTGAAAGTCTCATTAAAAAATTATTCTCATGCATTTATTCCCTCAGTTTGGACAACATGTAACACTGGATTATAAGTCTTATTATTATAAGGAAAATTTCATTGATGTTGACGTACTTGTCCACGGCATAAGTCACACACGTCTGAGTGACGACGTACTTCCGCGTGCATCATAGAGACAGCATGCTTCTTGAAGGGCTTTTCTGAAATTAACATCAGAGATGGGTCTCCTTTGGCTGGTTTTCCATGGCAAATTCCAAAGATAGCAAAGCAGCCCCAGACTATCACACTACCACCACCACTGGCGCTTACACATTCAGCATTTGCCCCCAAAGGTACCGAAAGGCACCGGAATTTGGTTTCACGCACAGGTCTGATTTGCATTTTCGGTGCCGAGGCGACACTTTTTCTCAGACCTTCTCCCCGGCGGTCAGACTGGGACCGAGGCGACACTACGAACTGATTGGCTGGCTAAAATTACGCCTACCGCCTCCGATCTGCGACAAAAATGAGTCAGCTGGGGATTTCCCGCATGCGTGATTCATTTTCATGCTGTTGAGTAAACTTCTGTGTGTAGCACAGAGCTGCTGCTCAGTGGGAACAGGAGAAGAGAATAGCTCTGTGTGTGTGCACGCGTGTGCAAACGCGCCTGTTCTCTCCATCGGAACTCATGCAGCCAATATCCGGGTTATGATCGGGTTAAGGTCGGTATTCGGGTTTCTGAGTTCATCAGAATAACCCGTTTACAAGCATAAACAGAAAGAGTTACCCCTAACTTGCATAACCCGATTTAAATGCAGACGTTGGGGTAGCGTCAGAACGTGTGGACTACGTCCAGACGCAATAGAAGAAGAAGAAGAAAATATCATTTCTATAGCGCCTCTCAAGATAAAAATCACGAGGCGCTTCACAAAAACAAAAAATATAAAAATTGTAAAAATATAAAAAAGCATTTCGGAAATGTTTAAAATATATTTAAAATGAGCAAGAATAAGCAATTGCGATTTAAAAGAAAAAATGTTAAGAAAGAGAGAGAGTGAACAGAAAAGAGGGAAATCAGTGGATCCTGAGGAAGGTGGAATAGGTGGGAGAGCAGAATAAAGAGAGAGAGGTGAAGAAGGTCATACAAAAGCCAGCTTGAACAAGTGAGTCTTCAGCTGCTTTTTAAAGGAGACCACTGAGTCCACTGATCTCAGGCTCAGGGGGAGAGAGGTCCAGAGTCTGGGGGCCACAGCAGCAGATGATCTGTCACCTTTGACCTTTAGCCTGGTGCTGCACAACCAGTAGGCTTTGATCACTGGACCTCAGGGACCTGCTGGGGGTGTAGGGACTAAGAAGACCACCAATGTAAGATGGTGCTTGTCCATGTAAGGCCCTATAGACCAGAACCAGGATCTTGAAATGAACCCTGAAGTTGACTGGCAGCCAGTGAAGCTGGAGGAGAAGCGGGGTGATGTGGGTGTGTTTGGAGGACTTGGTCAGAAGCCGAGCACAGGCGTTCTGAACCACCTGTAGACGGTTCAGGGAGGTTCTGCTCAGACACGTGAAAAGAGAGTTACAGTAGTCTAAGTGTGAGGAGATGAAGGTGTGGAGAACTGTCTCAAGTTCAGAGCGGGACAGAATGGGACTCAGCTTAGCGACGTTCCTGAGATGGAAGAAGGAAGAGCCAACAAGAGAACTGACATGAGAATCCAGGGTGAGAGCTGGGTCAAAGGTCACGCCTCATGCCTCATTTCCGGTTCATCTTGTTCCGGTATCCGTGAAAACTGGTTACCTTCTTGTATATTTCGCTGTCTCTGTACTTTTGGCCGTCAACAAAAGACATAACATTCATACTTTTCACCAGACCGATGAAGACAGAGGTTTCCTCATCACTCCAAAAGTGTGGTGCTGTGCCGCGACTCGCCATGTTGCTCCCAACTTGTTGTTTACTTCCGGTGTTCTGGCGCGTACAAGACGTCTCGCTACTCAAAAGATCAAGATTCCTTGCACAGAACACACGCTTTGATGGGGATATCCCGGTATGCGTTTACACGACCAAACATTCAGGTGTAGTAACCGGGTTTTTAAAAACCCGGTTATGAGCATATCCGGGTTTTTGGCGGTGTTTACATGGCCGTGCGGAACCGGGTTATTGTGAATATTCGGGTTTTAAAAGGGTTACTGGCTGCATGTAAACGCACTCAGTGTGTGTGTGTGTGGCACAAGATTATGAGGACACACACAGCAAATGAATAAAATAATGTGGTTCAGAGTCTCCAAAAGCAACACAGCTCATGTCCGCCTTTTGTTTACCTTGTGGAGCGGACTTTCCCACGCGTATTAAACATCGCCCACAAGCTCAGGGATTTCCGCATTCCTGAGAAGTTTATGGGAACACTACACCACCCGTTCGAGACCGAACTCATGCCATCCAGCCCGACCAAACCCCGACCATGCCGACGCTAATGTGTAAGCGCCACATGTGTGACTTGTAAGGCTAGCTGAAACTACCGTTGAATACCACTCCTCCCTACTCCCTGAGGAGTCGTTTATGTTGCTAGGCCCTATTGTGTTAGAATGGTGATTCTGATTAGATGCAGAAACTACTATTCTAACACAATCAGACCTAACGACATCAACAACTCCTCAGGGAATGGGTAGGGGTATTAATAGGTAATTTCAGCTCGCTAAGCAACAACGGACAACTTCAGTTTATAAGCTCGACTCTTCAATATTCCAGTCAGAAAAACCAAAGCTCCTCAAATGAGAAGCAAAACTGCCTCAAGAAACCAAAGAAGTCTAGTTGCCTTAATTTGAACCCTTTGGATTATCATGACGCCCTGCGATGGACTGGCTCTCTGTCCAGGGTGTACCCCGCCCGATTGCCCATTGACCGCTGGAGATAGCGCCCCCCCGGCGACCCTACATGGAAATGGATGGATGGATGGAAAATCGGGAAGAGGCTGAATACATTCTCACAGCACCTTGCAATTCAGTTGATCCTGAAGCAATTATAATAAAGTATTTTTCTATTCTATTCTATAAAATCTTGATATTGTGAAACTATGCGTCCTACATCTGAGCCTAAATATAGTACTCTGTAAACATGCTATGTTAATTTTAATGAGGATGTTCTACGAGGCAGGGCTCCCTGTTTGGTCACATTTACCAGACAGGACATTCTTATTTTTCGGAGGTTGCCCCAGATATTTGACAATGTTTAACTAGGTCGGCTCCACAGCAGGGCAGCCAAGGGGAAATCAAGGAGCCAAGATAACTAGTTCATGTCACTCATCAACTTATTTTAACAGGAAGCCTTAACTGTGACACTGCTGCCACTTTAAAAGGCTTTTGACCTGTTTTCTGTTACACATTCGTACATCCCTGGGTAATTTTTCTGACTCTAAGCGGCTTACTTTGGATATATTCATTTACATTCACTTTTCCATTGGGCTTGCCAGGCGTAGAAGAGGAGGATGGTGAAACTCAGGCTATAGGGCTAAACAAAGCAGCCGCTGTCGTAAGCCATCAGATTTTAATAAGGCATAACCTAGTCCTGGGTGGGCGAGGGAAGCCGCTGTTTTTCTATTTCCTTTTATAGACTGCACCAACAAGCCCCCTGGGAGACGACAAGCCGTGACTCATGTCTCCAGTGCTTCTGGTCCAGACTGCACCCCCACCCCCACCCCTAAGCATCACTGCCTTTTCTTCCTCTCCTTTATGTTTGCTGTGCCTCTTCGTTGTTTGCTCCGTGTTTATCTGCGTATGCTTCCATTCATGAGGCATGAAGCCTTGTAGGAGAACAAAAACAGAGAGAGTGGGGGAGGGGGACGACGACGATGATGAAAGCGATAAGCAGGCTGAATCAGAACCATGTAAACAGCAGCTACAGTATGGACGACGGCCATTTCCCAGAACTGTTGTTGTGGTGAAACGGCAGCGTCAATATGGGAGGATGTCTCTGTCTGCCTTTCCCATCACACCAGCCTGCAGGCTTTTCACCGTCACGTGGTCTGCTTGTCCTCGCCCTCCATCCCCCTCCTCTCTCTGGTTATATTCCAGTCACGACACCCCTTACCCTCCCCCGCCCCGCCCCTCTTTGCTCTGTTAGGTCACCCGCCTTGTTTGCTCAGATGGAACAGAAGAGGAAATGAATGCTCTGAGTGCACCGTTAACCCATTCCTTACACTTCTGCTCTATTTTTGTGTGCATTCCTCCTGTTTTTTCCACTTCTTTGACATAGATCTGCATTTATATTTGGATACTAGATTGTTTCTCATGTAGAGCAGTTGTAAAAACGTAAAACTGATTTGGTGGAAAATCTCAGCTGGGGATGATGAGTTTACATAAGATGCATGAATGATTGTGTTTCGAACGCTGTCCAAACACACTTAGGCTTTTGCTCGTGGTTATCCTCATGTCTGCCACTCGCTTGGTTACTAAGCAACAAGGTCAGAACAACATGGACACCACAGTAGCAGAATGGCCATTTTGGGTAAAAAGCCCTCCGCAATAATAAACAGCTTTTGGCACAGGCGAGTTGTTTCCCAGCTGCAGCTCGGTGCCAAAGTACAGAATTAACTGCAATAGCGTTTGCTGCTGTGGAAAAAAACATCACCAGTCCAAACCCGCATACCTTCAGAGGCTTTGAACAGCTTGTAATCCTTCAGCAGCAAAAGGACTCTCAGAAACACTCCGACGCACATGGCTGCCAGAGAAATTACTGCTCAGTTTAGAGTGTTAGATTTGCACAAACTGCAGCGTTCTCTCCTCGCTCGGTGGGAGAGCCCTTTCGGGGGCACAGGAAAAGTATTTCCACAAGCCCCGAACTGCTGCTTCTTATCGCAACTTGGCCACAACTGGCCATTGTGTGTGCTTGGAAGCTCTGAGATGTCTTTACATGGGAAGATAAGCCTTGAAAGCACGAAACAGCTGCCTTGAATTTCTCCAAAGCTTCGTGCTTGTTTTGAAGAGGCTCCAAAAATATTTTGGAGCGATTTGAAGGGGAGATCAAGTGAACTTTAGCCTCTCTCAGAGGAAGGGAAGGAAAACAGAGCGGCTGTGGCTGCCAGAACCTGCAAGGCTCAAATAAATGTAAGATTAAACGAGCCATATAAGGACCATCCTGCGGGTCACTCGCTTGTCCAAGCATTTCGCTGCAATCGTTCTGTTATCGGAGTCAAATCGGTGAGAGAACGTTAGAGAACATCTTGTCCAAACTGTCAAGGCTACAGTTACAGAGTTGTGACTATAAGAGGCGTGCTGTTAGCCTTGCGCTGACATGTCATCATCATGGCCTCCGTGACCATTACGTTCGGTTTCTTGGAATCACTGGGAACATGGCTTTTTTTCCCTCCTGGCAGAGGGCCACTTTAAACACATCCCTCACAGAGTTTGTTTTGTGATGGAGTCAAATAAACAGGATAAGCTGGACAGTAAACAGTGGAAGGAGGGCAGGGTGCTGCAGGAGGTCTCAGGCGTTCCAGGTGCTGGAAAAAACACGCAGCGGGGAGGCGGTGTTGGTCGGCAATTTGTCCTCTTAGCCGCTCTCTGTACATGATTTATTAGCATCATGTGTCACAGAGAGCGAGGAGAAGGTGAATGACCTAAATGTAGAATAACAGGCAGGTGGCAGCAAATCAGGAGCAAACATCAAGTTTTATGGCTGACATGGAAGCATGGACAACAACAAGGTGGCAGGAAGACAAAATCTGATGAGTCAGAGAAAAATTATTCTAAAGTAGAAGAAAATGTAGCTTCAGTATAAGTTTTTGTTCACCTTTTAAACAAATTTCTCAGGCCTTTAAAGTGTGTTTCTGTAGAAGATTTATGTATAATTTGGCTTGTTTTTGAAGAAAGAGCATTTGTATCTGACGTTTATACCATTAAATGTCTAATTTAACCATAAAAGAAACACCTGGCTGGCAGTACCAGATCTACTGAAACCTGTGCTATCGATGGCGTTGCACTACGGCAATGCCATTTGGAAAAATCCATTGCACCACATTTTTTACCTGACCACACAAAAATTAACAAATGACTGAACCAAGGTAATGCTCTTAAAATTTCATATATGTGGATTTTTGCATGTATTACGTTTGTATTTTGTATGTATATAATTAACACCCTTGACTCTCTAGAAGTGTCGGAGGCGTCGGAATACTTCATTTGTTTTTATGATGTTACTGTTTGTTCAGAAAAGTTATATCAAATTTCACAGGAATCCCCAAATTGCATTTTCCCTATGTGAGTGATTTGAATGCATAGATAATGTTGTTTATTTATGGCGTGGTCCATTAGCCTAGAATCTAGATAGTCATTTGCCAAACCAAATAATTTTTCTTTGCATGTCGATCTAGCAATGCTGCACTGGAGCCTCCGTAGCCCCGACCAGCATTGTGGCTGGCCAATCACAGTGCGTTATTTAAAAGTCCATAGCGGTCCAACCACAGAGCTCTACTGGCTTGGTGGGCCAATCACATCACTTTAGTGGTAGGCAGGATGTTACTGAAAAAAACAACAGGAACAGAAAGCTAAAACAGGTACAGTGATCCCTCGTTTATCGCGGTAGATGCGTTCAAGACCTGGCCGCGATAGGTGAAAATCCGCGAAGTAGGGCCACCATATTTACAGTATTTATTTAACAGGTACGTATTCAGTATTCAGACATTTAAAACCCTCCCTTTACATAGTACTGTATTTTTACTTGTTTTTTTAATAGTTTTATTACAAAAAGTGCATTTTATGATGAAATTGATTAAAAAAAACAGGAATTTCTTGATATTTCACATAGAAAAATACCGCAAATCGGTGAAAAATACCGCGAATCGGCGAATTTCCCTTGAATAAGGCTCCAAAGAAAAAATCCACGAAGTCGTGAATCCGCGATAAACGAACCGCAAAGTAGCGAGGGATCACTGTAAACAAAACTCGTCAACATGTCGGAGAAATATGTTTAAAGTTCAACAAGATGCTAGTTTCTAATTTAAGGTCAAACCTCTGACTTGATTTATTTGGTAGGTTTCATGGCCTTTATTATTATTTTCTGTTTTTCTTTTCTTTTTCTTTTTGTCACCCTTAGGTTGATAATTAGGAGTTTTCGTCGTCGTCTTCCTCCACTTATCCGGGTCCAGGTCACGGGGGCAGCATCCCAACTAGGGAGCTCCAGAACGTCCTCTCCCCGGCCATCTCCACCAGCTCCTCTGGCAGGACCCCAAGGCGTTCCCGAAACAGATTGGAGATGTAACCTCTCCAACGTGTCCTGGGTCAACCCGGGGGACTCCTGCCGGCAGGACATGCCCAAAACACCTCCCCAGGGAGGCGTCCAGGAGGCATCCTGACCAGATGCCCAAACCACCTCAACTGATTCCTTTCGATCCGGAGGAGCAGCGGTTCTACTCCGAGTCCCTCCCGAATGTCCGAGCTCCTCACCCTATCTCTAAGGCTGAGCCCGGCCACCCTCCGGAGGAAACTCATTTCGGCCACTTGTATCCGCGATCTCGTTCTTTCGGTCATTACCCAAAGCTCATGACCATAGGTGAGGATTGGGACGTAGATCGACCGGTAAATCGAGAGCCTGGCTTTCTGTCTCAGCTCCCTCTTCACCACGACAGATCAGCTCAGCGTCCGCATCACTGCAGATGCCGAACCAATCCGCGTGTCGATCTCCCGATCCCTCCTACCCTCATTCGTGAACAAGACCCTGAGATACTTAAACTCCTCCACTTGAGGTAGGACCTCTCCCCCGACCCGGAGTTGGCAAGCCACCCTTTTCCGGTCGAGAACCATGGTCTCAGATTTGGAGGTGCTGATCCTCATCCCAGCCACTTCACACTCGGCCGCGAACCTACCCAGCAAGAGCTGAAGGTCAGAGCTGGATGAAGCTAGGAGGACCACATCATCCGCAAAAAGCAGAGACGAGATTCTCCTGCCACCAAACTCGACACACTCCACACCACAGCTGCGCCTAGAAATTCTGTCCGTAAAGGTTGGTGACAGAGGGCAGCACTGGCGGAGTCCAACCCTCACCGGGAACAGGTCCGACTTACTACCGGCTATGCGGACCAAACTCACGCTCCTCTGGTAAAGGGACTGAATGGCCCTTAACAGAAAGCCACCCACCCCATACTCCTAGAGCGTCTCCCACAGGGTGCCCCTGGGGACACGGTCATAAGCCCTCTCCAAATCCACAAAACACATGTGGATTGGATGGGTAAACTCCCATTCCCACTCCATCACCCTTGCAAGGGTATAGAGCTGCTCCACAGTTCCACAGCCAGGACGAAAACCTCATTGCTCCTCCTCAATCTGAGATTCAACTATCGATCGCACCCTCCTCCCCAGTACCTTGGAGTAGACCTTTCCAGGGAGGCTGAGGAGTGTGATCCCCCTATAGTTGGAACACACCCTCAGGTCACCCTTCTTAAAGATGGGGACCACCACCCCGGTCTGCCACTCCACAGGAACTGCCCCCGATGACCACGCAATGTTGCAGAGACGTGTCAACCATGACAGACCTACAACATCCACAGCCTTGAGATACCCAGGACGAACCTCATCCGCCCCCGGGGCTCCGCCGCTGTATAGTTGTTTGACTACCTCAGCAACTTCTGCCCCCGAGATTGGACAGTCCATCCGCAGGTCTCCCGGCTCTGGTTCCTCCTCGGAATGCACATTGGTGGGATTGAGGAGCTCCTCAAAGTATTCCTTCCACCGTCCGACTATAGCCCTAGTTGACGTCAGCAGCTCCCCATCCCCACTGTAAACAGTGTGAGCGAGTTGCTGCCTTCCTCTCCTGAGGCGCCGGACAGTTTGCCAGAACCTCTTTGGAGCCGATCGATAGTCTTTCTCCATGGCCTCACCAAACTCCTCCCACGCCCGAGATTTTGCCTCGGCAACTGCCACTGCTGCACCCCGCTTGGCTATCCTGTACCTGTCTGCTGCCTCCGGAGACTCACGGACCAGCCACGCCCTGTAGGCCTCCTTTTTCAGCCTGACGGCTCCCTGAACCACTGGTGTCCACCAGCGGGTACGGGGGTTACCAACACGACTGGCATCGGCCACCTTGCGACCACAGCTAGCAACAGCCTCCTCAACAATCGCAGAGTGGAACAAGGCCCACTCAGAGTCAATGTCCCCCACTGCTCTTGGGACACGGTCAAAGCTCTGCCGTAGGTGGGAGTTGAAGACCGTCTTGACAGGTTCTTCTGCCAGGCGTTCCCAGCAGACCCTCACTATGCGTTTGGGTCTACCAGGTCTACGCGGCATCTTCCCCTGCCATCTGATCCAACTCACCACCAGGTGGTGATCAGTTGACAGCTCCGCTCCTCTCTTCACTCGGGTGTCCAAAACATACGGCCGCAGGTCAGATGATACGACTACAAAGTCTATCATCGACCTGTGACCTAGGCTGCCCTGGTACCAAGTGTATCGATGGGCATCCTTATGTTCGAACATGGTGTTCGTTATGGCCAAACTGCAGCTTGCACAGAAGTCCAATAACGAAACACCACTCGAGTTCAGATTAGGTGGGCCGTTCCTCCCAATCACACCCCTCCAGGTCATGCTGTCATTGCCCACATGAGCATTGAAGTCCCCCAGCAGGACAATGGAGTACCCTGATGGAGCACTATCTAGCACTCGTCCCAGGGACTCCAAAAAGGGTGGGTACTCTGAACTGATATTTGGCCCATAAGCACAAACAATAGTCAGGACCCATTCCCCGACCCGAAGGCGCAGGGAAGCTACCCTCTCATCCCCCGGGGTAAACCCCAACACACAGGCAGAGAGTCTTGGAGCTAACAAAAAGCCAACACCAGCCCTCGCCTCTCACCCGGAGCAACTCCAGCAAAGGAGAGTGTCCACCCCCTCTCGAGGACTTGGGTTCCAGAGCCAATGCTATGTGTCGAGGTGAGTCCGACTATATCTAGCCGGTACCGCTCAACCTCTGCCACAAGCTCCTGCTCCTTCCCCGCCAGCGAGGTGACGTTCCATGTCCCAAAAACCAGTTTCCTTGTCCAGGGATCTGACCGCCAAGGCTCCTGCCTTGGTCTGCCACCCGATCCACACTGCACCGGACCCTTCATGTTCCTCCTGCGGGTGGTGGGTCCACAGTTGGATGAGCCCATTTATCCGGTTCGGGCTGGGCCCGGCCGGGCCCCATGGGCGAAAGCCCGGCCACCAGGCGCTCGCTCACGTGCCCCAACCCCAGGCCTGGCTCCAGGGTGGGACCCCGGTAACCCTCCGGGCCGGGTACTCCGACTCCTTGATAGTTTATCCATGAAAGATCCTCTGAACCGTTCTTTGTCTCACCCTTCACCTAAGACCAAATTGTCATGGGAGACCCTGCCAGGGGCACAAAGTGCCCCTGACAACATAGCTCCTAGGATCACTAGGGCACTCAAACTCCTCCACCACGATAAGGTGACGGGTCAAGGAGGAGAATTAGGAGTTTAAAACTCCTTTTAGAACTTTAAAATTAGGAGTTTTAAATTGCTTTTATGAGCACAAAATTATAAGTTAGCTGTATGGCAATGTGGTAAAATCGGAAAAATTTTTAAAGTGTCAGATGTTAATTTTCTAAGATTTTTCTTGTAGATTTAGAATTAAAAGTTTCCCATCAACGTTCTGTGTGGTGTGTATCTTTGTTATTACAGCATGACCAGTGTTAACCCTCTAAACGTGTATTTTTTACAGTGTGATTGTCCACCATCCATCTCTTCTATTGTGGTGGCGTACCAGGTGCCGTTTTAACTGTTCCACCTTGTTTTTAAATGGCTTCACCGGATCCTTTCTTGCTCTTGTTTATT
>SSNQ01034487.1:341451-375657 GCA_006942095.1 Nothobranchius kuhntae | reverse complement strand
GACGGCTGGTCTTGTTACCTGCTCGGAGGGGGTGGGTGGCGAGCGAGGGGAGCTCGTGACTTTGAAGCTTGGGTTACCAGCCACGACGGAGGGATGGAGAGGCTGGGTGGGGGCTTGCACAAAGGCAGCACTGTTCTCCACACATCCATTCATTGCTTAAGCAGCCAGAGAAGGAAGCGAGATCAATAGCATGAAGTAGCTGATTAGAGTAACTCAATATTACGAGTTAAGTTTCCTGAGATGCTTTTTAGAGCAGTCGCATCAGGCCATCTCTGTCCGTGTGAATCGTTGCCAACCCCTTCATTCAGTCCTCGAAGTGACAGATGTTTACCTTAGCCTCATGCTCCAATCACATCACTTACACTGAGAATGAGCGACAGAGTGCTTTACATTGATCTCAGACAGAAATGACTTCACATCACCTCCATCAAACCAAACGAACTCTGGTAAGTTTTCTCTCATTAGACGGCGCCATTCGTCACTCATCCTCCACCGCATCGGCACCCAACCACCACTAGTCTCGCTTCAAGGCCCCCTTTGGTCTTTATTTACTCACCGACTTATTATTGAGAGGCGGCTTTACACAGAGAAGTAATTAATTTTTGACTAATGATGTGCCAGTTGCATGACAACAGCAATTACATCTTAATGAGTGAGAAGCTTAGTGTCAAGTGATGGAGATGCAGCTGGATTGGTGCTAAATAGCTTTTAAGCCCCCAGAAAATGCAATAATGACAACATGTGTGGGCTAAATACACATTTTAAAAGACCTGACAACAAAAGGAAAGCCTCAAAAGATTGTGCTTTTTAAGGATTTTCAGGTGTGCCCATTAGACCTCTGGATGCTCGTATTTGCAGGTGAATTCTAAACTAAAAACTACATCGACTCTGTGGCGAGCAGCTGCCCTCGAATACCCCCGCCCCCTCCGCAGAAACGGGCCGACACATTCCAGCGACGCATGAATGGGATTTGTTGTTATGATGGAGAGAGGCAGGCAGTAGCCAGATTTGGAAGGACTGTTGCCATGGAGACCACTCGAAGGGCCGAAAGCAGCTGTAGACAGTCAGCTGATACCCAATGGGCAAATGCTTTCAAACACGATTTTCTTTCTTTCTTTCTTTCTTTTTTCTTTTTTTCTTTTTTTTCTCTTTCTTTCTTTCTTTTTTCTTTCTTTCTTTTTTCTTTCCTTCCTTCCTTCCTTCCTTCCTTCTTTCCTTCCTTCCTTCCTTCCTTCCTTCCTTCCTTCCTTCCTTCCTTCCTTCCTTCCTTCCTTCCTTCCTTTCTTTCTTTCTTTCTTTCTTTCTTTCTTTCTTTCTTTCTTTCTTTCTTTCTTTCTTTCTTCTTTCTTTCTTTCTTTCTTTCTTTCTTTCTTTCTTTCTTTCTTTCTTTCTTTCTTTCTTTCACTCTCAGAGCAGAAAAAAAGAGAGAGACAGGAAAAAAACAAACTGTCCACCATTTTGTTTCCAGGGAGAGTGTGTGTGAGAGTGTTAAAGCTCCACTATCACACCTCACCAGGGTTTGTGTTTTATTCTGAGTTTGAAAGTGTGATGCATAACTGTGGGGGAGAGGGGAAAAATGCTGATCAGGTCTAAAAATTTCCTTTTTGCAGGTTTTTTTTTTGTCTCTTGTTTTTTTCTTCCCCCCCTTCTGTCATTAATCCTGCTCTAACAGGTCCATCAAGTCACCGCGTGAGTTTGCATGTTGCGTGTCCGTGCTGAACAGGCCGGCGTCTGTGTGAGGGGTGCTGAAATAGACCTGTTTGAGCAGATAATGCAGTCCAGCACGTCAAAGGGGACAATGAGATCTTTTCTGGTCCGGAAGAGAGTGGGTAACCCAATCCGTGGCCTAAATGGAGCGAGATAAAGCGCTGTGTATCGATACCGTCGCTCTGCTGTGGGAGACAACGGTGGGTGTGGGTCACCGCTGCAGTCTCCTGTTGCGGGGTCATGCATGATATTTCTGCACCACGTGATGTCACCAGGAAATATGCTGCAGCGTGCAGGAACTAAAAGTACGTTTAAAACTGTTCGTGTTGCACAGGTATCTACTGCTGCAGGGAAAGGTTGAAGTGTGAGCGTTTGCAAAGCAGCTAATCTGGCTCACCTTACCCTACTCTGCCAGTAATCGTGGGAAAGAATGCAGCTCCTCCACTGTACTTGTTTTGCTTTGTGTGGGAGGTGTGGCCGGGGTCATTGTGTGAAGTGCTGCCCCGGCTTCTCATGACCGTCATGCCTCCCAGGTGTCACCTTTCCTGATCGGCGTGTTCAAACCGTAATGGGTGAAGACTCTAAACAAACCGGAGCTAGGGTGACTTCACTTGCCTCGGGGAGGTTCTCAGCGTACCAGCTGAGGTTTTGCGTTACATTCGTCATTGTGCTCCGAAACTATAATTAGTGTGAGAGATATAGTGCTCTGCGATGGACTGGCTGCCTGTCCAGGGTGTACCCCGCCTGACTGCCCATTGACCGCTGGAGATAGGCACCAGCTCCCCCACGACCCTACGTGGAAGCGGGTTCTGACAATGGACGGATGGATGGAGATGTAGCGCTTGCATGGAGATGAAGCTGCTTCTGTAACGGATCGTGTTCCGACCCGCTCAGCAAGTCATGTTTTGGACTATTCACGTCGTCACTCTTGCTCTTTGCATGTACCTGAAACCGAACCACGGTACTGGGTTGTTCCTCAACACACCTTTATTGGCAGACCTCTGGTTCAACAAAACACACACGCTCCCATGAGTGTGTGCCTGGCAGCGTCACACAGGAGTCTCCACCAGCTTATACATTCTCTGCTCTGCGATCGTAGTGGCTTTAATTACTATTCAATTATTTGTCCTTCACAACATGTTAATTTCACAGTTTACGTTTTTAACAAACCAGATGGATTAGAATTAGAAGATTGGCAACATTACTAACAAACTTATTTAACTCGTCCATAAAACCCATCCACTCATCCATTCATCCATACCTGCTTAACCTCGCAGGGTCACGGGTGGCTGGTGCTTATCTCCAGCAGACTACACCCTGGACAGATTGCCAGTCCATCGCAGGGCAACACAGAGACACACGGGACAAACAACACCCCCCCAACACACACACACACACACACACTCACACACCTAGGGACAATTTAGAGAGGTCTGTCAGTCTCACGGTCACGTTTTTGGACCGTTGGAGGAGGCCAGAGTACCCAGAGAGAACCCACGCATGCTAAAGGAGAACAGGCAAACTCTTTGCAGAAAGACCTCGGGCCAGGATTTTAACCCAGGACCTTCTTGCTGCAAGGCAACAGCGCTAGCCACTGTGCAGCCCACTTGTCTATAAAATACTTTTTTTTAAACATTTATATATATGAGCCTACATGGAACAACAAAAAACACAAACCCCCATCAAGATGTGCTTGACAGCTTCACACAAGAGTCCGTTTAGGGAAAAAGGACAGTTAAACTGTTAGCGCGCCAGTTAGCGAGCGGTTAGCTTCCATTAGCGACACGCTAACAGAGCAAATATCACTAATATATGGCGCCATACTATGAAAGCTCGTTTTCCATCAAAATTAAGGCTGAACTTCTGACAAAACAGCCTGAGATTACTTATATATCAATAACAAGCTACTTAACAAAAAAATTTGAGTTTTAACTGCATACAATATCCCGCGTGAACTTACCTCCATTACTCAGCTAGGGGAGGCTGTGAGCGTGCCTGAAGGACCCTTGAGTGTTTTTGACCTTAAAAACCAGTAGATGGTTCCAAAACACACACACACCACTATGAGTTTTGGTGAAGTAAAATGGTAAATGGCCTGTATTTGATATAGCGCCTTCTAGAGTCCTGGAACCCCTCAAGGTGCTTTACAACACAAACCAAAAGTAGCGTATTCTACAGTTGACGTGACTGTGTGAGTGCTGCTGGGTGCTAATGCTAGACATTTACCCATTGAAAAAACACAGACAGAGTGCTTGGACATTGATTAAAAACAACCTGACCGATACCATATTCAAACGTTTATGCTCCAACAGTTACTCACTGCTCACAGAGCTCCAGTAACATTTTCTCTAAGTTCTTTTTTTTACTCTTAGGTTATTTATTTGTACTTCTTTTTCCATACAACCCACCTCTGGTCAACAACCCTTTGTTTGGCCAAGAAGATCAGCTGGACGTCTTGGTCGACACCACTACCTCCCGGATAACTCCACACCTGAGAGCGTTGCTAGTGTCGGCTCATCAGACCTAAGACCTCTCCCATCAGCAGAATTGTATGCAACAAATATACGCGCATCTTGTGATTTCTCCACCCTCAAAATCTGCTCTTACACCTGAACACCGCCACTGCTTTGTCTGTCTTTAGTTTGACTCGAGGGATTGTGGAAAGTCTAAAAGAAAAAAAAATACACAGCAAATTTGACCGAATACTCACAGTTATTTACAATAACACAACTTTATATTTATTTGTTTGTACTTCTGATATAAAACATACAACAGTGGTGCTCAGTTTCTTCCTGTTTGAATGTCTTTAGGTGACGTCTTTAGATGAGCGGAGCAGCACTCATGCAAAATACATTCTTCCTTGTCTAGACCTACATCCCACTTTACGTCACAGTCTCTCTTTAGCTAGTGTAAAAAAAATATTCATACTCCTTTTCACCTCTGTTACACTTCCTTTTGCAATGTAAACAATAAGAACCTCATTGGTTAGAAGGGAATGTAGTTTGCTCATCCAAGTTCAATTTAGCGAAGTTGGTTGTTGTGAAGTTTTTTTTTTTCAAATGTTTCCTCGGATGGAAAGAAGGGGTAGAAAAGCTTGAGAGGATGGTAGAAACGGGCCACTTGGCTTGTGTTTGGCACGACTCTTCCACATTTGGGCCCATTTAAAGCAATGTTTCCCTACCATCAGCAGCTGCTTTCCATCTAACTGCATTTTCCTTGTTCCACCTCTCAGCGCTGCCCCCCCCACGTCCTCCTTCACCCTCCACCACCACCACCATCCTCTTCTTTCTTCACGTCAAACTTGGCAGGCAAGTTTACACTCCGGTTTTCAAAGCCGCCCTGTTCTCTGTCAAATGTTGCGTGGCAACATCAAACGCTCCGCCGGACAGAGCCTTCCTGGGATTCCAGCGTGGTGGGCGGATAATTGGAGGCAGGCCTCAGCGGATCTGGCAGATGTGTGATGAGTTTTTACTGGAGTGATTTTTTTTGAGCGGTGAGTGTTTGTGTTTGAGGAAGGAGGGGGGTGAGAAAGGGGATTCAGAGGGAAAACATAAGGGTTTTCTTTGTTGTCGTCCCTGCTCCATCTCAAACGCCGACCGCAGGGGCGTCTTTTGGCCAAGTGAGAGTTGATTGTGGCTGTAAACATTACAGACAGACACAATATCTGCACCCAGCATGTGGAATTTGATGTCTGACTCAGAAAGCTTTAATCGTCCAAAACCAAAGGAAATGTGCTTTTTTCCGTTTCACTCTTTTTTTGCATTATGTTTTAGAAACACCCAGATAATTACTGGGCGCTGATGTCTGTGGTCTGACCGCGGCATTGGTCGAGGGCCACTGCAGTTGCTGTCACACTCATCCCGGAATCCTTTCCCCTCCATTTTCTCTTCCCACTGTAAAAGCAGGAATGCAAGAGTTGGATTCTTAGTTTTCTCGTCCCTCCATCACTGAGCAAGCATAACAGAGTCCAAACTGGTTCCTCCCCAAGCCAAGGGTGGGCTTCCATTGAAAGTGCAAGAGGCCAGGGCTCTGTAGAGAGGGGGGACGGGATGGGTGGGGGGTTAGTGCGCTAGGGAAGTTTCTAGAGAAGGGGGGAAATGGACAAAGAAGAAAAAAATGACATGCAGACCGAGTTCCAAGACTGAAACCCAGCCCTCCCGTGCTTTTGTTGGGTCCCTTGGGCTCATGCAGACAGTATTGGGCTGATATATATATGAATTTTTTTTTTTGCACAGGAAAAGCGGTGCAGATGTTCCCGAGAGCAGGCCTGCAGGTTCCCCGTTTTTCCTTTTTCTGGTCTGTTCTTGGCTTTGCAGCGTTGCCAAGGCGCTCCCTTACTCGGTGCTTGCATTTCTCTTTCTGGGTTTTGTTTTTCCTGAGAGTGGGGCTCCAACAGGAGGGTCATCTCCAGGCCAGCTCCAAATGAGAAATAGTTGGCTGGCTGCCCTGGCGGTCGCTCAAATCCGCCCTTTTGAAAAGATTACTGTGCTGCTGCTGCTGCTGCCGCCGCCTCCTGTGGGGCATGCCAGATCTGCTGAGGGGAGAGGAATGTGCAGGAGGGCTGAAGAGGGAGAGTGAGACCAAGGAGAGGAGGGAGGGTAGAGCGGGGGCCCACATTTCATTCGACCTCTTTCAGAAAGTTTTCTTCTCCCTCTGCACCTCAGACGTTTCAATTTCAGCAGCACATACCGGGCCGCGGATGTTCACAAATGAAACCTGACAGGATTTTACCACCCGGCCAAAAGCTGTGTGACACAGATCGGTCCGGCTACCCCCCCCCCACACACACACACACACCCCACCCCGGCTGTCTTTTAGCTCCTTCTTTAGAGACTCGTGATGAATGATCGATTGATAGCGCTAAGGCCCACTCTGGGACTGCTGCAGGCTTTCTCTGCTAAGCTGCTTTGGCCGATAGGCTGCTGACTGTGGAGACTCCAAACACTGGAGCAATAAAAGTTGATTTGTAGGGGGAGGGGGCATTGTGAAAAGCCCCGGACACTTAAGGAAGGTGTGCTTGTCTCCTCTGGCCTGTCGCAATCAATACTACCCCACCATGGCCGGGCCTCCCTGTCTCCACTCTGTTTACTCCTAAATAATGCATCGCGTTCACCCAAACACCCTTCCATTCACACCGGCGATGGAGACCATTAGCCGCGGCTGTGTGGAGCAATGAAGTACAGCTGCTGCATCTTTTTATACGTCCAGCAGGAAAGGCGTTTTCCTTCTCCTAAACGTTACCTCAAGGCATCATTTTAGTGCTGCCTGACCTAATTGAACGACCTGAACATCCAATCCTTTCAGGCTCAGATTACACAGCCGCCTGGCTGCAGCTCGGATTAACCTCTGAAGAGAACTATAACAATTAGCGGAACAATGGCGATGAAAGGGTACGCCTGAGCTAGGCTGTCTGAACCTGACATATTTGGCCCCTTTTTAGCAGCATGTCTAGCGGGGACGCATGCCTCCGTGTTGTACGAATGAAAATGGGGCGACCACAAAGGATAAAAGTGTGTTAGCAAGCCATCAAGCAAGAGGAAACACTTTTTTCCTCCATTGTTCATCGCTGTTTACGGTTTCCATAATGATCGTGTTACTGGGGACTTTGATAAATGCTGAGTAATTACAGCACTCCTCCAACATAAGAATGTTGGAGCCTCCCCAGAGATCATTAGCTGCAGACGGATTTGGAGCAACGAGGCCTCGGTGGGTGGTCCTTATCTCCAAAGTTAGGAAATGGGGCCAGACCCATAAACATCCCGCTCACCGCTGAGGAATCACCCGTGTGTGGAGACCACACCCAAACTTGCTGTAAACCGCCAGCATGCCAAGAATACACAAAAACAAGGATCACTGTCCAATTCTCACAACTCTTTAAGGCAGAGAGCACAACAGCCCAGCTTGGTTTCATTTGCAAGGCGGGTCTGTTCCAGTAAACATCTCAGCGCTCGAAGGCACCGTCAGACCCTCGCCATCGGTTTGTCTGCCTGACGCCGTGTGCTCCTGAGTCACATCATCTGCTTAGCAACATGCACGCTGGAGAGAGCAGGACAGAGCCATGCGATTGGGGGAGACCAGGGCCCTCGGGGACAGAGAGCGCTAATTGCAAAGCTGTTTTTCTCCTCCGTTTTTAACAGTTGTAATACGCCAGCCGCAAAAAAGAGGTTGCATAACAGGATTTTACAGCAGATACCTCCTCCCTCCTCAGCAACTCTCCATGCATTTCCATCGTTATGCATGCTGCCCCCACGCTCTTCCCAGCATCTCCGTCCTCTAACAAGAGCTGCGCCTGGGCCAGAGGATGCTGTTTTATTGATTACACACGGACCGATAGGGAGGGGGGTGCAGGTAGTTTCAATGCAGAAATGGCTCCTTTTATTTGGGACACAAACGAGAAACTCTTTGTTGATTTGTTTGGAGGCAGCGTTGTTGACCTGACCGGGGTCTTTGGCGGTCCTGACAAAGAGCTCAGTGTAGCCAGCTTTTGTGCTGGAGAGCTGGGAGAGCATATTCCATATTGGGACAATATGCGCCGTGACCTCTGACCTCATTCAGAGGCAAAAGAGGGGGATGGAGGGGGGAGCACTCATGGATTTTCTAACTAGAAACACAAAGCACATACACACACACACACACACGCGTTGGCACAAGCAGACGATGCACACCAACTGTTACTTTTCGTTCATCGAGCCTCCGGGCCAAAAATTACACATGCCAGCATTTTGCTGTCTGACGGGGTAGGGCAGACTTGGCTGGGTGAGCTGAGAATATGTGCTATACACACACACACACACACACACACACACACACACATTTGCACACACACACACAGAGGCTGGTGATCTCACTGCTTAGGAGAACACAAAGTATTTGTTACCACAGGGCCTGGAGAGCAGGGAGTGGTGTGGTGAAGTTGTGCGTTGTGGGTGAGGGGAGGGCTTTAAGCGTTGCTGCTATGAGTTTTTTAAGCCAGCAGAGTTTCCACATCAGTTCCTGAGAAAACAAAGAATTACGCAACGCTGAAGTTTCCCAACTCTCATTACGAGCTCTCATGTAAACAGCAGAAAAAATGAAAGTTGCTGACGTGAATTTTTTTTATCTAAATAATCTGCCGTGTTCTTTCTCCGTGTTTATGTCCCAGAACACACTCTCACGTACTCCCTCCATGTCTGCATGAATGCGCCTGCCACCCACGATAACCCTCAGAGTGACGTCCGGCATGTTTTGATGTTTGTGTGCTTGGCCAGCGAGGGTGATCGGAGGACAGGCCATAAATAGAAATGTTTCATGAAAACATCAGAACGAAGAATCATTTCACTGTAAAGACTAGTTTCATAATCCCCCCGGAGCGACCGAGGCTTGTCTGTTCCATTTGAGCTCCCTCTTTGCCCTAATTCACTCCTGCAACTCGAACGCGTTTAACCCAGTGTCAGCTCTGACTAGCCCCCGCTCCCGTATCCCATCCTCTCCTCTGTCAGGTCACGTTTGTTACAAAAGAGTTGAGTGCACTTTTATTTATTTATTTATTTGGTTCTGTATCTGGGAAGTGCTGTTAGCATGAGAGCTACGATGATGGCCAAGTTACTGTATAAGGAGGAGAGGGGGAGCGAAGACGTGAGTAAACAAGGTGTGGCCCTGCGGAGATGACTTCACAAATGTTCATTTCCTCCACCGATCGATCTTTGAGTTGTTTTGTTTCTTCTGCAGCCAGCGGCCATGTTCTGCAGCTCCTTCTGGTAAGATCCTGTCATGCAGTCCCATCACGGTTCCAAGCACAAACACCAAATGCTTACATAAGCGCTAGAAAACAGGCAATGCATTTGCATTCATGAAACGCCCTCGGATATTTGCACAAGATGACCTTTGACCGAGATGCCCTGCTGTCACGGTCATGATAGACACCAGTAAATGTTCCAGCGTCGGCCTGCATTATTAAAACACATTAAAATATGTAAAGAGAGGTTAAAGAGAAGGTGGAGGATGAAGTGACATGGCTTTAAATTATACAACCTGCACTTAATGACAGACTACAGTAATGGTTGGGTTTTATTTCTGGTCCTCTCCTTTGCCAAAAGGCCAGATTTGTTATCAGTTACAGTCACTGTGTTTACATGCAGCCAGTAACCCTTTTAAAACCTGAATATTCACAATAACCCGGTTCCGCACGGCCATGTAAACACCGCCAAAAACCCGGATATGCTCATACCCGGTTACTACACCTGGGGTAACCCTTTTCTAACCCGAATGTTTGGTCGTGTAAACGCATACCGGGATATCCCCATCAAAGCGTGTGTTCTGCACATGCTCTGTTCTCAAGGAATCTTGGTCTTTTGAGTAGCGAGACGTCTTGTATGCGCCAGAACTCCGGAAGTAAACAACAGGTTGGGAGCAACATGGCGAGTCGCGGCACAGCACCACACTTTTGGAGTGACAAGGAAACTAAAGCGCAAACGCGGTCGCTATCTCTTCCGAACTGGGAAACATGTTGTTGTTTTCACGGATACCGGAACAAGAATAACCAGGAATGACACATATTGCGTCTTGACGTAGTCCACACGTCCTGACGCTACCCCAACGTCCGCATTTACATCGGGTTATGCAAGCTAGGGGTAACTCTTTCTATTTATGCTTGTAAACGGGTTATTCTGATCAACTCAGAAACCCGAATCCCGACCTTAACCCGATCATAACCCGGATATTGGCTGCATGTAAACGTAGTCAGTGTCTACAGCTGCACCAAACTCTGAATGCCACATTCAAGCTGTTATGGCAAATCTACAGAACAAGCTAGGTTTCAAATGCAAACACTCACCCCTCCTCTTGGGTATCTCCCCTGAGATGCTGCTGGAACACCTGTTACCCACATTCCTGGAGGAAACAAGATAGCGCTAAACACCTGTCAGTATTTTCTAGGTCTAAACATATTTTGTTGTCCGTGACTTCAAATGGTGTTTTTCTTTTTGGGAGTCTGGTCGTTTGTCCTAAAGTTGAAGAGGTAGCAGCCGGCTGTTTCTCCTCCTCTGATACTTTGAGCGGAGAACCTCTCACACCTGTGGTGTTCTGCTGCTAAATACGAGTGTGTAATGAGTGCAGGACCCAGGGAAGTGTGGCGGTTCGTCCAATGATTGCTTTCAGTCCGAAACGTGTTATTATTGGAGATTTTTAGGCAAATGAGAGAAAACCACGTCATTCGTTTTTTTAGAACATCGCAAAGAGGCATGAAAAACAGTTTTAAGCTAAGAGAGTTTAGATTTGATGCTAATGCTAGCATCCTTAAATCAGGCTTAATGTCAGCCCTAATGTTGTCTCGTTGTCATGCTCACAATGCAGGATTTTATCCCTTTTCAGCTGAGCAAAGTCATTTTAGCAAGACTAGCCAGCTCTGCCTTAAACCCCATCAACCAATAGGAACCGCTTTGTTGAGCTAATCCTTGTAGCTTATTTAAAGGTACAATATGTAAGATTTATTCAGTGAAATAATCTCAAAACAGTCTATTGTCTCAATTATAGAATAGAATAGAGTAAACCTTTATTATCCCACGAATGGGAAATGTAAGTGTTACACAGTTTTTATAGCAAACGGAATATTGCTGAAGACACAAAATAGCTCTGCATACACAGCAAACAAACAAAACTTGCATGTACAGAAAACACGAGTGGGGTGTGTATTTGGAGGCAGATTACATAAAAACAGAATTCCTTCTCAGCCGGCTGGAAAGAGGCCAGTTTTTCTAACAAATCACCAACATTTGACAAAAATCCTAAAAATATCAGGATGTGTGAATAAAATTTGTAAATGGCCTGCATTTGTATAGAAACTTCTAGGGTTCTACAACCCCCAAGGCGTTTCACGACATATTCAGGCATTCACCCACGCACATTCACACGCTGGTGATGATGAGCTACAACGTAGCCACAGCTGCCCTGGAGAGCACACAGAACCGAGGTTGCTGAACACTAGCGTTCCCTGGCCAGCCGAGAGACATAGTCCCTCCAGTGTGTCCTTTCTTTAGTCTCCTCCCAGTTGGACCTCACCAGGGAGGCGTCCAGGACGCATCCTAACCAGATGCCTGAGCCACCTCAACTGGCCCAAGGACACAACAGCAGCATTTTCTGCTGCGAGCTGGGATAGAGCCACAGCCCTTTGATGACTGGACAACCCGCTCTGAGCTACTGCTGCCCACGGTAAAAGTTACACATTGTCTCATGTTATCATCAACTTAAACATAATTACATTAAAATGACCTTGTGTTATTTGTTAATGCAAAAACATTGCAATGCAAATGCTTTTTCACTCAAAATAATCAGCAGTTATACTGCAGCCATTGGTTTAAAAGTGTGGTTCACTGAAAAACTATTTTTAATGATTATTTCTGATTATAATCGGTCACTCTGAGTTTTTCATGCAGGCTGAACATGAAAATAGTCTCCTACACCTATCTGCTTTATTAGCTGCTGATAGAAAGTAGGCGGTTCATGGACTCACCCATCTTGATTCACGATGGGGAGGCTGTTGTTGTATTAACATCCGAGAATCAACAGGGGACGTCTCGACTAGTTTAAGCTAACCATTAGCGTTAGCAACTTCACCACATGGCAGAAACTCCTCCAGGCTTGTGTTATTTGTGGCGATGAAACATCAACGTTGCACGTTAGTGGTAGAGTCGCATTGCTGTTATCCAATCTGGGGCGAGATGTCCAAATATCAGGAAACCTGTCTGAAGCTGTGACGTGGGCAACTTCTACGCTTTTATATTAGAAATGGTGCACTGGTGTATTTTCTTCCCCCGGAGCTCCACTTACAAACCTTACAAGCCTTCTAGAGTCCTGGAACCCCCCAAGGCGCTTTACAACACAATCAGTCATTCACCCATTCACACACACATTCACACGCTGGTGGGCATGAGCTACGACGTAGCTACAGCTGCTCTGGGGCGCACTGACAGAGGCGAGGCTGCCGAGCACTGGCGCCGCAGGTCCCTCCGACCACCACCAGCAGGCAAGGTGGGTTAAGTGTCTTGCCCAAGGACACAACGACAGCGACAGACTGAGAGGGGCTCGAACCTGCAACCTTCCGATTACGGGGCGAGCTCTTAACTCCTGTGCCACCGTCGGCCCAAAGCATTCATTCCACTGCAAATGAAGAAATCCACTAAATTTAACCAAATCACACTAAATGTTGATGCCCAGTTGAACAAAAGTAAACAACACTAGTGGCTTCCTCGTGATGGTAAGATCTATTTTCCAAATTTCCTTACACAACGGCTCAATAGTTGTTGTGAAACTTCAGCCCAGATCGACGCGGTGATGAGGACACGCTGTTCCACACATGACTTATTAAACATTATGTTATTCGCTGTGGCAAGTCAAGCATAAAATTGAGTCACACATTTCATGGTGGAAGAAACGGCTGTGTTTGACGAGCTTTGTTAAAGCTTCCTACTTAACCTAATGCATATTTAATCATCTAACATGTACTGAATATCTTAGCTGTGATCTATCGTCAGCCGCGTAAAAGCTGTACACCGCGAGGTGTCACAGGAAGAAGGACACAAAGCTGAACACTTTAGTCATTACAAACGTTTGCCTGGCCAATCGGAGCCACGTTAAGCAGCTTGCTGATACAAAAGTTGAGTAATCCTCAGAGGAACCCGTGAGCTTTGTCCTCTAAAAAGTAAATTATAAACTCATTTCCATGTGAGAGAAGCCTGACTATCAACTGGCAAATCCGAATCCATCCCGGCTCTCCGTTTGCTCACACAGCCCATCAGCCCGGCCCGGCTCCGGCCCCGAACGTCGGATCAATGTGGATCCAGATCAATAAGCTTATTGGGGCTGCAGTTTAGCGGCCAGCAAAGCCAATTAGACGAGTCTCCATGGCACGTCTCTTCGGGTCGAAGAGAAAAACAGAAAAAGGTCACCAGTCCCAAGGTCGCTGCACCCTTTGGAGTCGACCAAATCCTAAACCACCCTCACGGCGTCTCAACGGGTATAATTAATGAGGAGATATTGATCATGAAATCTGTTATTTTCTAACCTAATCTAGCTTTTGGGGGAGCAAAGCTCATGCTAATACCTTAAAGACATCCTTCACTCATATTTTTAAGACAGTTGAAGAGGTTTCTAGGGTGGATGCCTTTTAAGCTGCACCCTGGGGAAAAAAAGCTCCGGTGCGCCTGTTTCAGCACGGAAAATTCAGCCGGAGGAAAAAGTTGCTTCAGACGGCAGGATTTGGAGTCTTATTTCCTGATATTTGGACATCTCAACAGGGATTGGATAACAGCAATGCAACTCTAACTGACTCTGTCTGCTCTGCACCGTTGATGTTTTATCTCCACAAATAACACAAGCCTGAAGGAGTTCTGCTGTGTGGTGGAGTTGCAGACGCTAACGGTTAGCTTCTACTAGCTGAGGCGCTCTCTGTTGTTTGCTGGACGCCAAACCAACCAATGTGAGACAAGATGGGTGAGTGTATGAACGGTAAGTGACAGTGTGATGTGGATCTGCCAGGCTTGTCCAATCCTAGTTTCACTGTCTGATTTCTGACAGAAGCTAACGCAGGAAATCGGCGTACGTGGCTATTTTCACGTTCAGCCTGCACGTTAAACTCAGAGTGACTGATCTTTCTCAGTGGAGGACATCTTTAATGAATCATTTGAACAACGTTGTGTTCTGAAGGATCGTATGTAACTGTGGGTTTCAGTAGAATGAGTGTGTTCGGTTAAAAATAGACCTCCCTGGGCGTTGCATGTGACCACCACGTGCGGCTGCAGATAAATGAACCGCTTTCGTTTGTTTTGGTGTCTGCTTTGTTAATGGGACTCTGCAACCCCCACCTTCTCCCATTTCCACCACCACCCGAGGTAAAGCCACCTTTGACTGAGAGGCCCTGTGGCGAGCTGGAGGAGGGAGTGGAGCTGGGACATTTCTGATGACTAAGAGGCTGTGAATGCCTCTGTACGAAACTGTGTGATTAATGAATGCTGCATCATCATCATCATCATCATCATCATCACACACTGGCCTTCACCCAAAGCTCTGAGCTCATCAGCTCTGCACCCGCCATCCCAGCTTGGATTGATCTAAAATGAGTAAATGTATAACTTAATTTACAGATTATTTCATCCCATTGATAAAAGCTCACACTGGATTGTGTGAGTCACCCCCCAGCTCGTGGAGGTGTGCTGTCGTGTGCGTTTATTGATCCGCAGCCTCGTGCCTCCTGTGCTAGCTCAGGGTTTATTTGCAGCTGCTGTTACTGGAAACGTATCCCTGGAGCGATCTGGATTCAGCTGATCCAATTAAACGCTGTGAATAATTCATCTGACAGTGAAACTGAGCCCTGTCACATGGGAGCGATGACATCACCACGCGGGGAGCTGAAAACGTCTTATTGTGCAGCTGGAAGTGCCCCTGGGTTGCTTGCACCACCAGTGGGCTGTATCTGATTACGGCCTGTGAAGGACACGGAGGGGAGGCTACAGCAGCAATCACGACGGTCAGCAACTCTGTACAAAGACAACAGACTCACTGATAGCCTGGAAATCCACGAGGTGGTCACATGTTGCTCCCAGTAAACCTGAGCCCCATAAGCTGGAAAAAGGATGAACTTTCGTTTTGCAGAACTGGAGCCAAATTCACTTTCTGATGGAGGAAACAGAAAAGTTGTTTTCTTTCTCACAGTCGCCGTTTGGCTGGTTTGTTTTCTACGTGAGCTGTTCTGATTTACATGCTACAAGCACCACATGGATAACATGGACTCCGCGTGGGCCGATTATCTTTTTGGCCTTGAAATGAGGTGCAAATAGAAGCCATTTTTGTCTCTGGCCTTGAAGTAAGCTTGGATTGTGATATCTAATGAAACCCCTCCAGAGAGGTCTGCTCCTACTGCTCACTGCCTTTTCATCTAGCTCTGCACAACAAATGAGAAAAGGAGGTTGTTGAACATCTCACATCTTGTTTGAGTTAGACTCTAACCCTTGGGCAGGAAGCAGAGGGGGTAGCAGCGCTGGGGGAGGAGGGGTGAGTTCACCATGTCTCCCCTCAGTTTCTCACAGAGGGAGGAAAGGATGTGGGGTCCCTGTTACAGCTGACTCTCGTGTTGCAGGAATTCTGCTGGGCTGGCTCTTCTGGTCTGGTTGTAGTGAACTCAACGACCCCGTGAAATCGCTGGGAGAGTTTCTGTCCACGTGGCGACAGTTATCGTCCATGACTGTCCTAGATGACGCCGACTCGTTTAAAGCCGTGACTAGAATGTTTATTATGGACAAGTGCTTTGTGTTTGGTTGATATGAACAAATGTTTACTTCTTTATCTGAGAGTTAAATCAGACAACAGGCACGCCAGCTGCCCAGATACAAGCGGTCCCAGATCGCTGACGTTTAATTTCTTGAATCGGCGACATACTGACGCACTGTTTAACCAATCCCTTTCCAAAGAAGGTGGAAAACCATTTCCAGTCATGGGGTTGAGGTCCCACCTTAGCTGGATGACTCTCAGGGTCTTTTTCACATGGGACTTGGATTAGACTGGTTTGATGGGGCAATGCTAAAGTTTATTGATCGGCTTTGGGTCACGTTCAGAAGAAGTAGATTTTAAATACACGTTACCAAAACGAGTTTCCTCTGCAGGTTGGTCACAGGTAGGCCCTGTCCACACGTAGCCGGGGATCTGCCAAAACGTAGACATTTTTCTACATTTTGGCCTGTCATCCACACGAAAACGGAGTTTTTTCACACGAAAACGGATCTTTTTAAAAACTCCGGCCAAAGTGAAGATCTGCGTTTTCTCCGTTTTGGGTGTCTGCGTGTGGACAGACAAAACCGGAGTTTTAAGGTCCGCAACGTCACTTTCCGCGACAAAAAATGCTGACATCACGTGTGCGACCTGTGTTTACACTAGTCGACAGCATGGATGCTCTCAGAGCTGCGCTCGCTTTATCAATTGTCCAAGCGCTTTCTGCTTGTTTGTTTTTGCAAGCGGAATTACTGCTCCTTGCAGAAGACCACAGACGAAGGACGAGGTTAAGAACGGGGAAGTACTGCCGCCTACAGGTCTGGCATGTCCTTAACAACGTATTTATCCAGGTACGTGTGGACAGAGTCTGTTTTTAAAACGCGGTGGTGTGGATGCAAGTTTTTGGAGGGGCGGATATTCGTTTTTAAAAAACCCGGCTACGTGTGGACTAGGCCTCAGCCTTTATGACGGGGACCAGGAGAGACGTGTTGGAGTGAAGCTGCTGGTCCTCCACATCGGTATGGTGGTTCAGGACAACCTCTTTGGGAGCTGTTTTAAGCATGGTCTTTCTTGAGGAGACCCCTGGGTCAACCCAGGGCATGCTGGAGTCTCTAGACTGGTCTAGGAACACCTTTATAGCTCACTGGAGGAACTCGAGAAGTCGCTGGCAGGAGGAGGTCAAACGCACGCACATTTTGGGCTGAAATTTATTTAGATTTATCTTAAAACGTTTATTTAAAGTTGTTTTTAAGGACTGGTGAATAGTGACGCTTTGGTTTCCACATCCCCCCCTCCAAAACAAACAAACAATAAAAAACAACAGCTGCATGTGAGGCTGACTGACAGTTCTAAACTCAGCCAAGGTGTGAATGTGTGCCTGTTTGTCCCAGTGTGTAGACTGGTGAATGGTCCAGATGTGGACAGACACCATCTCCCTGCTTCATGCAACACGAACAGTCAGGTACATGTTGGTTTGCGGCCCGTGATCCGGTCCGAAAAGGGATGAACGGAGCATTATACCACCAATAAAGTCATCACTTTTCTTAAATGCATCAAACCAATAGAGCGTATTTGTAAATAAATGCGCTGTGATTGGCCAGCCATAACACTGGCAGGAGCTGCAGCAGTCCCAGTGGTGCGTGACAAAACTTAAAATGCTAAATATGTCGGTCTAGACGAGCTTTTTCCTGTACTTGGCTTTTAAAATCCCTCTTTGATAAAAGTCCTCGGTGCACAGTGACTTGATCTGTAATAACCAGAGAGGGAAATCTTGGCCTCCCAGCTCAGGCTAGTGCCCCCGCCACCAGACTCCAGATAAGCGGACGAAAATGGATGGGATCAACCATTGCAGGAAATACCTAACATTACCATATCGATGGAAGCAAATACTAGCCAGTCAATCATTTATCCATGAATAGACTTAGTTGAACCTGTACCCCAGGACCATTTTCAGTTAACTGTAGGAGGACAACTCCATCCATCCATCACCTTTCGTTTTCTTTATCACCAACGGTGTGTCTAGTTGGAAAATTTCCCTCATCTATCACATCGGAGAGCTGCAAAGACCACAAATGAGATGACGGCGGGGATGAAATCCTTCAAAGCAGCACGCTGACATGAGATTGACCTCTCAAAAGAAGAGCATACACTGTTACCATGGCAACGGGGAACACCAGCAGTATGCTAAGACGATACGGAGTGTTGGGGTCATGCAGACGGGTGCTACAGCTAGCTGCAGATGTACTTTGAAATAAAAAAAATAAATAATTCCCTCCGATTCCCTCTGACTTTCCATATCCATTAACATCTGTTAATGCCCAATACGCACCACGACACATCCGGCTCTCTGGACAACGGGGTATTTTTAGACATGTACTCATTAGTGCTGCGAGATCATTTGTAATGAAGGACGGGAGGGAAGAAGAAGGCCAGCGTCTCGGTGAGAGATGGCGTCCATATTCAAATACCTGAGGCAGAAGTGGATTTAACGGGTGCTGAAAAGAGCGAAGGTGAGATGCGAGGAGCAGGCCAGTGGAGGAGTCTGAGAAGGGCAGCGCAATAAAGAAGTCAGGGCGAGGGCAAGAAAATTATACAGCACATTACGCCGGGTGCCTCAGGCTCTAATTTTAAAATATAGACAACACGTGTAACCTCAGACTAATTCCATATGCTAATAGCACCGACTGGATTCATTGTTTCCAATATGGGATCAACATTCCTCCAGTGATTCAGCCGTAATTCATAAAGGCTCGTCAGTTCTATTCGCGGAGCAGCTATCTGTCAGGATCACCCGCGTTTTCAATTGATGGTCTTTCCTCGCTGAGAACTAATCCATTACTCTTCCCTGAAATGGTATATATATATATATATATATATATATATATATATATATATATATATATATATATATATATATATATATATATATATGCTGAAGTCCACATGTACCATATTTCCTGTTTGGGTCAGACAATAGGGGGTATTGAATTGTGGAAGGCTTATCTGTTTTTCTATAATGGCATTCTGATTTAATTTGCTGCAGCGGAGAAAGCGCCGCGCTGCCTGTCTCTTTCTCCAGGTGGAGGTTAGCTGGGATAAGTGTATAGTGCTGCTGTCTTACAAAGAGGACACAAATACAGACTGTATGGCTGACAAGCTTTTGCTACTTCCCTCCTCCATCAACTGCAAGGATTAGATGCAGCCTGATACAACAGCGCCCCCTAATGGAGGTTTCTCAAAGTCTAAATGAACTCTGAAACAGAAAGCAGGGCTGAAGTCAGACTTTTCAGAATATAATGTTTATGTAATGTAATTAGTTTTGTTGTCTCAACTAAAATTTTCCTAACTACCAATTACCATTGCAGCACTGAATGTTAAATATTAAAAAATGCTAATTTGTCTTTTCTGGCCTCGGCCCAACAAGCTGGTTCTGTCAAAACAGAAAAACAGAGAATTGATGCAGGACCTTATTTTTTATGTAGAAGAGCATTTTGTGCAGCCACACAATAGCTGAGTTTTATTACTTTACATGGCCATGAATGTCATGAATTTGAAAACTTCTAGCCAGTAATTTGCACCATTTCCCTGATAATGAAAAGATGCAACTTCAACAAATTAAAAATGGTTGTCTTCCTGACACGGACCACGCTTTAATTCACAGGCCACAAATGTTTGCTGGTTTGAGTCAGAGCTTTGGAAAGGCCATTCCAAAAAGGTAGTGTTAGCCTGCTTTGACCAGTCAGCTGATGAGGTTGTGAGGTCAGCGTCCTGCTGGAACAGAGAATGATTAGGAACAGTCCTCTTGCTTTGCTTTTCAGTGCACCACAACATGATGCTACCACCTCTGTGCATGACAGCTGGCCTGAAAGTTTCACCTTCACTCCTCTGACCCAAACAGTTTAAATGTGCAATATGTCAAAAAGAGTTAAGAATGACATCCTGTGGTCAAATTTGGTTACTGCAGTCCATTTTTCCAAACTAAAGCTCACTCTCTCACTCCCATTCCACGAGTTTCATGGCTGTTGCCAGTTTCGCATGGACGCCAGATTCTAGATGACAAGCGAAGACGAGTCAAACACAGTAAGTTGATGAGCAGATAAATATTGTTATATTTGGTGTTAGCACTCCTGGGTGTTTTACAGTAGGGAGCACTTACTACACTTACTACGGTAATATTTCTCTGGTATTAGAGGAAGTGTGGTTGTTGCTGTTAGCTTGCTGTTAAAGTTCTGAACGACTGATTAAAGGAAGTAAAACACCATTCCGGTCTCAGTATTCACTTCACATAAATTTCACTATAATATCCAGTTGTTGCTAACTGTTTCTAATTCCCTGTTAACATTGTTAGCTCAACGTTAGCCTCCAGCCTGCTTTGCCCGAGTAAAGGGCATTCCCAGGATTAAAATGAGAATTATGAGGTCCTCTCTGCAGAGAAGTTGTTCTGTGACTTCAATTTTCTGTTCTCACATGCAGCCTTCAGATGGGAAAGGAAGGTGATCAGTTGTTGTAGACATTTTGGTTCATTAGTACTTCATATTAATTAAAAAAAACATTTAGGGATGCACAAAATATCAGCATCAAATTCCAATTAATTTTAGTGAATTTTTAATACATTGGTATTGGTCTGATAAAAAAAAGTAAAGTAGGGCTGATGTTAACAGTTAATGTTTATTTGATGACGTTGCCCTTTGGGTATTTGTTTGGGGGTTGGGGTTAGTGTCTTATCAGCCATGACAGCCGTATTCATTTTGGATGTTGGCCTAAATTTTTAAATCGGTGCATCCCTAATTTCATCTGGGCATGGAAGCAGTTTTAAAGCAGAACCTTGGTTTTACGCTCACTCTTAGGGAGCCTTGATCAAACACAAAGCCAACATGGAGGCTACTGTATGCTGACGTAACATGCTTAAAGAAAGCGTTCCTTCTGTATTTACTCACAAATAGGAGTCCTGTCGGAACCAGCAGCTTCCTAAAGCAATAAAACGCAGCACCGTTGGTGTCGTTTGATGTCACTGATTATAGCACACAGCACAGAAAAGGCACATAAGCGCAGACTTTAATCCCTGCAAATGCACCGTTCACTCAGAGACAACCCCTTGATGCTGCTAACGGACCTCGATGGAAAAAAACAAAACCATAAACATGCTGACGACAGGATGGCGATATGATTCAGACCACAGGGTGTTGATTTCTAGGAACGTGGCTCCGGAGGCTGGAAGCAGGAAGACAGATGGCAACATGGTGAGCTGATTCCCCTACGCGGCTTCACACGCAACAAGAAATCCATTTATGAGACGGCTCTCCGGGTGTAATGCTACTAATTTGGGTCTGATGAAGAACACAGGAGCTGATCACCAGCGATAAGGACTTAAAGCTTCTCTAAAGGGAATCTTCAGAGGCCAGATGTGCAGTGCAGTGAATTCGACTGTTTGTAACCTCATGGGGGATTTCGAAAGGACTTTTTATCTGATTACCTGGAGTATATAGTGTTTTATGTACAGGAGAGGCATCAAAACTACACTTGTGTTTATCACACCGAACAAAAGCATAAATGTATGTCTCTCTGAACAGAAGACGTGTAAAAACACCGTCAAACTTTTTGGACTCTAAGAGTTTTAAAAGTAAACTTTTTGGAGGAAACTGTTGGTAGCTTGGGAGGTGAGTGATCTTTCATTTGGATGGTCGGTGGTTCAATCCCCAACTTTTCCCACTTCACACATCAAAGAGTTTGGAAAATATGAAACTTATATATTCTCTAAATGGGTTCCAAAACGTATAACTTGGATGAAAGCATCTTCCAAATTTAATGTAATGTAAATGTTAAACAGGAGTGTAAAAGCTAGATCAAAACCCTTCGTCTGGCTGTAAGAAATCCCCGAAGGACACACACACACACACACACACACACACACACACACACACACACACACGCACACACACACACACACACACACACGCACACGCACACACAAACTTGGAAAATGTTATTTTATGGACAAAATGAGTAAATAAAACAGCTGTCAACACATACATCTTTTTCCCTTTTCATCAAATTTAAAGAGACAATGTGTATTTTTACCGTTAATCTCACAAAATATCCACCAAAACGTTGAAAATCAATAAAATTATATCCAGTTGTTGAAAAATATTGGCAGCTTTGTAACATATAAAGATAAAAATCGGGTCTAAAGTACATAGGGTCTGGAGTCTTTGGGGGACGCCATATTAAACGCCATGTCTCCAGGGGTCCTGCACCTGGCGATGACATCACACTAGATGACTGGCTGGACGTAAGACTTACAAAATGTACATTACCATGTTCAAAAACATTTAAAAAACACGAATTTAATAACAAAACTGCTAAACTCTTTACAAAACCCATGAGAACGCGAATCGAAAAAGAGAAGCAATATATTTTGGCCAAGTGGTATTGCCGTAGTACGATGACAGGACCAAGAGATGTGGAAACTACAGCACCAGAAAACTTCAATCGGCTTTGCATTCTCTCGATGGGATTAACTGAAGGGCCATCAAAGTCTGAGGAGTCACTCCGACGCTGCATGCTTTCTGCTGCACAGGTAACATTTATCGTTTTTTTTAAACTAGCAACCGTCATGGCGACATGGTATAAAACTACCATGAAATGTATGTATGTACTGCCCCCTAGCGCCAGGAAACTACACACTGCAACTTTAAATGTTTCAGAACAGAGGAAAAAATAACCAGAGTAAATACAAAAGGCCTCAGTTAGAATATGACACATTTGAATAAAAAGCTATATTTTTAACAATAATACCTCCGCGGGGTGTTTAGAGGTGTGCAGAATGAATGTGCAGTTTCTCCTTTAAAAGCTATTTTAAAAAAATAATAATCAAATGTTATTTTGTCGGGCACTGGGTTTATATTTACATCTACCAGCCACTAGAGGGCACCGTTGCGCGAAAAAGTCTTCTGGCAAGGCGAGACAGGACCTGTGTAAAAAGGCGGACTTGACAAGTCAAGCAACTGATTCTGAGCCCAGAATATGTCCTAACTGTAAATACTGCTGTAAAATAAACGTATTAGTAGAAATTAGTCCTTATCCTGTTCTCACTGGACACAGGGCTGGCTGGTCGCTTAACGTGTCAGCAATGAACCAGCACCCTGACGGCTAGAAAAGGTTTTCTGTTGTTGCACTACCACCTCTAAACACTAGATGTCACCAGAGTGTCTGTGTTCCATATTCAATCTCTGTTTAGATTATTTAATTTAACTCATTCACTGCCAGCCGTTTCCTGATCGCTAACTGCCTTCACTGCCAGCGTTTCTCACCGTTTTTACTGTTTTTTTAAGAGTCACAGAACGTTGCGCGCTAGGATGATGTCAACGCCAAAAGAACCAAAACAAAGCGGAGACTCACCTCTTACATCAGGAAGAATCCGCGTGTTTCGAGCGTTATCCGTTCTTTCATAATCCGTTGTTGAATTGTGATCGGCAGACGCTTTTCTGGTTCACGCCTCACTTTTTTTACAGGAACGGCCCAAAACGATTTCCTAACACATGGATTTCTGCTTCCTGATCATGTGACGTGTGACGTATGCGGATGAAGATCGGCTTCAGGGCTGAGATGTTTGTTCTCTCAGCGTGGGGGCTCGTTCTGATGCTCAAACAGTAAAAAAAGCAAATGACGACGTTAGTCGTCAATGGCAGTGAATGAGTTAAGAGGGAAAACATCTAAACTAACCCGGAACAATGTAAAAAAAATGTGTAAAAGCTGCTTTAGCAAATCTACAGAACAAGCTAGGTTTTTAACGTAAACACGGTCACGGAACACTCACCCCTCCCCTCGGGTATCTTCCCCGAGATGCTTCTGCTGTAACCGGAAACCCGCATTGCCAAAGAAAACAAGATAACGCTAAACACCAGTTGCCATGTTGGCGTTTTTCTTTTTGAAACTCAGGTAGTTTGTCCTAAAGTTGAAGAGGTAGCAGCCGGCTGTTTCTCCCTCTCTGATATTATTGAGCAGAGATCCTCTCACTCCAGTGAATACGTGAGTGCGTAATGAATGGAGGACCCAAATACGGCGAGACCGACAACCAGATGGTTCAAAAGTAGCTTTTTGTCTGAAACGTGTTATTGGCAGAGGTTTTGAGACAAATGTGAGAAAATCAAGTAAACTGTTTGTTTTTTTAATCTCCACAACACATTTATACTATGTTAGAATGCTGTTAGGAGGCATAAAAATGGCTCAAACTCATTTGGTTTTTCTAATTTGCCATTGCAGCTTAAAATAATAAATTAGGTGATTAAATTTGTAGAGCTGAGTTCAGTTTCACCAGCAACGCCCAGACCTGATCAGTACCAGACCTGTAGAAATAAGAAATCACTTCACTGAAATCTGTCTGACATGCAGTAGGCTAAACCAACTCAAGAAGCAACACATCGTGCCTTGTTCCAAAATAATTCTGTAAAAACAAATTAAAAAAGTGTCCTGAAACAGTTTCAGGCTGTAAATTTCATCAGAGTTCATGTATTGTTAATAACCAGAGATCAATAAAAAGAGTAATTATGAATCTCAGCTATTTTAAAACAGCATTTTAAACTAGTCTGGAGACATAAACTGTCTCCCTACTCTGTGATCCTCTACATGAAGCTGATTTTAATAAAGCTAATGTGCATTTAGTGTGAAATTCTGTGCTGTAAAGCATAACAGTCTTGGATTAAGAATGGGCAAATAGAGAAAATGTAATGACTCTGATCCGTATCTGGGACAAAAACTTATGATCGGGGGTTTTTCTAATTTGAAAGTAGTAATGATCATTTAAAATGGTCCCATGGAGAAGAGCAGAATCATGCAATCTAATTTTCTGCCCGTTCTCATGGTGACACGCTGAGTTTTACCTCATAAAGGGTTCATCAACTTTGACTGGTATTGATTTTGTTTGGAGGCACCAGACGGAGCAGGCTCCTTCAAATACGGATCAATACGGGCGTCTAGGACAGCATCCTCACATCCATAATCCCTGCAAGGAATTGATTGTTGTTATTTTAGTCATACATGACTCTTGGTGTTGCTTCACCATCTCTGTTTGGATCTAAATATGTCACCAGCGTTTTTAATTAACCGCCAAATCTGTCTGTTCAAAATAACGAGCTGATAATCGATGATCCCCCTGCAACAAATCTCCCTTGCTGCTCCTCGTTTACGTGTAAAACGTGATTTTTCTGTGAGGTGAGGCAAAAATCAGGTAAAGAGATGAAAATGAAAAGAAAAGTATGTTTTGAAGTCATCAACTAAACCTGAAGGGACCTTTCCCTTAAATGTGAACAAACGCACTCAGGCAGAAGAGAGGTTTAACAGCTCTCCAACAGCAGACGGGTGCGCTGATTGCAGCGAGCGAGGCCGAGAGCGTGGCTGCTTTTAGAGGCCGAGTTGGCTTAAGTGAAGCCAAACTGGACGCAAATCATCTGGAGCACCATCCAGAGGGGTGGGCATGTGGGTGGATGGGAAGGCAGAGCAGATAAAACGAATCCTAAAAAGCTCCTGGCAGCTGAATCGAACAGCCCCAAAGGGCTGTGTGTCGTGGCGCGGTGTTCAAGCGCTGGCCCCCTCGCTCTGTTTCCCGCCTTTGTTCGTGTCCCGGTTTCACGCGGCTTTCATCTTTGCTGCCCGCCTCTTCCGTAGGTGCTCGTGTAATCACTACTGACACAAAGAGAAGGAGGAAAACATGAATCCGCAAACATCACACAACTGATTTAATTCCTGTCGACTCACTCCGTCTTTCTGTTTATCTGCCAGTTTAATGAGCGGGACGTTTGCTTTATTCCTCTGGGTTCCCGTTGGAAGTGTTTTTGGCTCAGCTAATTACCGCTGCTACTTAAGTTTAGCATCACTTATCTGCCAGAAACTCCTCAAAAAAAGCTCCCTTAACTTTATCCTAGTTTCTGACTTTAACCCTTGAAGGCCTAAAAAGTAAAATATAATAATTCTAGATTCTAAAAACTGAATAATTAATTAGCTATGAAGCAGCCAGCTTTATTTTTACAAATATTATAGATGTTTGTATCATACGCAGCTGCTCTTGGGGTCACACATGTGCGGCCTCTGATTGGTTCTTTTCTCCTCTATTCCCGCCTGATTATTTATTTTCTGTTCGCCCATCTTTTCCATTTTCTGATTGGATTTTCTTTAATGTCTATTTTTGTTTATTTATCAATAGAAAAAAAATCTGTGAAACAGCAAGGCCGCATATCTAAGTCACACTGTGAGTTTGCATTCATGGCCTCGCCCGTCTTGGCTCGCGCCCGCCCACAGAAGGGCTTTTTAAAAATAGAGCATAGTGTCTCAGTGATAGTGACTTTGCAACATGTCTGAACGTTTTCTGTTAGCCAATCAAAAGCGAGGTGTGCGCATATCATTAATAATAACGAGTAACTCTGCTGTTTTCAGCCCACCTCTGCACCAGCAAACGTATGATGTTTTAACGACTCATAAGGCATTGATTTACACTAGAGAACACTGCAAATGTATTGAATACATGAGTAAACCACACCTTTAAATAAATTTCAACAATTATTTACAGTTTCCTGTTGTATTTAAATACATTTATGCGGTTAAAGGGACAATGTGTATTTTTTACCTTTAATCTCTAGAGATATCCATCAAAGTGTTGTTGAAAATGAATGAAATGATGACCAGTTGTTGAAAAATATTGGCAGCTTCTTAAAGAGCAAGTCACCCCCTACCAGAGTATTACTCCGCTCCCACTTCCTGTTTGAAAAATGCAACAAATGCTGTTGCCTAGCAGACCGAGAGGGCGGAGCCACTAATAAATGCACACACACAGACTCACAATGACATTGTGACATCATATGGTACCAGCTAATGTTCTAAGGTACCTCTTAGCCAATAGCGATGGCAGATTTAAGTTAAAATGCAGTGCAGTTTTTACCTGACGACGGCACAACACTGACAGTTTTAGGCAGAAAATTAAAATGTTAACTTAAATGCACTAAAATGCAAAACTATTGACTACACGTGTCTGCAGCACGATTAGACACGCGTTTATATAATTTATCAGAAAAAAAGTTAGAAAAAAAGTTGATTTGGGGGTGACTTGCTCTTTAAGATACAACCACGAAAATCAGGTCTAAAATACATGGGAGCGGGTCGAAGTCTCAGGGCGACGCCACATTAGATGCTATGTTTCCTTCTACGGGAAATATAGCATCTATTTGGGTTTGGACAGAGACTGACAACAGGGCTGGTCTCCATCTGCAGACAGATAAAACAGATCCTTCATCTTGTGTCAGATATAAAGGGAATAGAGTTAATTAGATGCATAATCACTAGTTTTTACTACATATTTATGACAAGAGGGATGGGAGATGCTGAAATGTTCCTGCTATTGATTAAAGAACATCACTAGATGTTGCAAAACGACCATGTACTCCATGTTTCGTCCTTAAATTAAGCTATTTCCTTTCTAAAACGCACTCTGACACAATGGTTGCATCATCCCACATGAGAGTATGAGATCAGCACAACAGCTGGCCTGTCAGAAGGTGTCACATTTGCAGAAGAAAATGCTTTCAGAGGATTCTCCAGACACCCCACCCCCACCCACCCCTGCTGATCTGCAATGAACTACTCAACTCCAGATGGGGCCCGGCTCTGTCACTTATTAATGATTGAGCAGGTGAGTCCTCCATCATGTCCCTGACCTTCAGCTCCGTAAACGGAGACAGCGAGAGAGAATCCGGGAAGGCGGGAAGACGAGTGACTTTGCCGGCTAGCTAGTTGGCAGGCTGACGGGGGAGAAAATGCAATATGATTTGCAGTAAATTACCAGACCACACAGTGACACCAAGCAGTGTAAAAACCTAGCAGCTCTGACAGCTCCTGTAGCTGGAAAAAGAAGAGAAGAAATCAACGTGCCCTGGTTTTACTGACTTCTACCGGTAGAAATTCAAGAGAAAGATAGAAAATGTTATTTTCAGCTAAGAAATAGCAGTTTTCACATCTTTCATTTGTATGAAACCACAACATTTACTAAAAAAGTTCTACTATTTTCTGCAGAGGCTGCTTTAAAGATCGTGGCAGTTTTTAGTCTCTTGAAATGACAAAACTGTTCAGGACAAGAGAATAAAAGGCAGACATAACCAGCCAGAACCTGTGATGTGTAACATCACTTCCACCAAGCAGACCCGCAGGGACAGCAGGCTGGTGTTGTGAGGTAGCAAATACAAAACGTGCATCACACCAAAGCTGTGATGGAGGAAAACTACAAAGATGGTGTCGGTTTAGGAATGGATTTGGCATCAACGTTGGACAGTTCTGACATTGACATGAGCACAAAGAGGTACTTGAGTAATTTATTTCAAACAAGAATGCGTTTGTTTCTTCTTCTGTGGTGTAGGGCGGACTGCCGCATTGATTTCAGCTATATCAAAAACTGAGGTATTGCCTACATTATACCAGTACAGGGTTAGACTATAGACAGCCTAAGTCACGCCCATCCACTTCCGCACCACGGGTCCCCGGAAGAACTAAAAAATGAATGCAAGGCAACGGGGCTAAACACACTATTTTCTAATTCTGCTTGTTTTGTGCCATGAATTTCACATCGGATGTCCGTGAATTTTAAAGACACATTTTAATCCCTCTGGGATTAATAAAGTATCTTTGAATTGAATTTTGATACCAAGAACGCGCTTAATTTTGAACAGGGGGAAACGTTCTAGTGTGAAAATAAGTCCAGAACTATAGCGACGTCATCGAACCAGACATGGAGAAAACTGAAGGAAAAGGGCTGTAAGCTCAGCAAACCACCCACAGGAGGAAAGAACAGCCATACAGTAGCAGTAGCAGCTATGCTAGGGGGGAGGAGATTATGTGGTGACATCACATATGCGACGTGCCAATTTCTGGTGTGTAGTCATGCTAATTACAAACTTTTACAAGCTGATGAACCTTAAAGTACGTGACTGGCGTGGTCGAAACGCCCATCATTACTTTTCATTTAAAGTGCAGTACAACATGTGTGTGATGCAGGGTCTAAGGCAAAGCGGATTAGAAAATGTCTCTTTTAGCCCCGTTGACTCGTAGTCATTTTTTCGGTCTTCCGGTGACCTATGAGCCGTAGGCTCCCTATCCCTTTTACGGATTTCTAAAAAAAAATTGCACAATTCCTGAAAAGAGGAAGATTGTTTCAGCTCAGCTTACAGATTTGAACATCAGAGTAAATAGTGAAGATCTTCATCGTTTGGTTTATAAAACTGTTGTAGAAAAGTCTGGAACATCATCTTAATGTTTTTTATAAATGAGACAAGTTGTTTTTGGTCAGCAGCGCTTTTGGCCTTGGAAAGCCCCCATGGTGCCATGTCTTCCTCTCATCTCATTCTTATTATTTAATCATGACCATCTGAGGCCGGCAGGGCTTTAGATGTTGTTCTTCTGCTCTTGGATTTCTTTAGAGCGGGGCATGCTGTGTTGCTTCTCGAGATCTTTTGGCCCAGCTCATGTTGTCACAGGTTTCTTAATTCTACAGATCTGGTGATGATCTAGCCTGACCAGCCAGCCCCATGCTTCCTTATGGGAAGTTCTCTGTGTAGATTTAAACAGAGGAGGAGTCTGGCAGGTCGGGCTCGTAGCGATTAGGTCTGGGTGTTGCTGGTGGAAGTGAACTCAGATTTCTAAATGATCTAGCTGATCAAAAATAACTCCTGATTAGGCAAAGTTACCAGAGGAGCAAGTTGGATAGCTTTCAAATCTGGTCCTGGAGCAGCGATTCAGCATCCTTTTCACACTGTTGTAAAAATACATCGACTCAACATTTATTAGAGTAAAAAAAGCACAAAGGAGCATTGAAACTGCATCACCACACAATAATAACTGAACAACTCAAGCAGGGGATCTTCTAGAGAGATAAAACAAGGAGCAGAAATAGATCTAACCTCCTAAAGGTCTGATGGCAGCTTTTAAACAACACTAGCTGGTCTTAAGTGGGACGGACAGCGACAGGATGTGGTTCTGGAGAGGTGGAAACTCCAGTGGAAAAGCCAAAAGAGGCCCGGGGCGAGGAGCAGCATGCGCTCATGCTCCAGTTAGCCGCAGTTCCCCAGAAGTTAAGTGGGTCTTAATGTAACCGAAGTAAAGGAGGGAGGATAACAGCCCTGTCTGACACTAAACTCTCCCTTTCTGGTGTTGTGGTCTGCTGCTGGGCGAGGCGGATTCCTAAAACAGCACAAAACAAACTGGTTGCTGCCTCAGAGATGAGCCCGTGCACCGAGTAATCGCCCTTCACCACCCCTGGGACCGTAGGCAGACACTCTGACTGGTGAGTCCATTTTACCCCCGGATACGTGGTTCGTGCCACTGACCAGGAGCTCTGCCTCAGTGCACGCTGCTCTCAGAGGAAGTGACCTCAATGCATCCAATAACCCTGCTCGCAGGAGCGCGACAGCTGCAGAGGATTGGAAACACACCAGGCTTCTTATCTTATATACTGCTAAAATGAGAGAACATTGTTTTGATGGAGCAAACGTCAGGGGAAGAGTGACTCAGTGTCTCACACGGCTCAGATCGGACTGAGAACTTTCAATTTGAGAAGAAGTCCGCTGATTTCATTTACTTTGTTTTTAAATGTTTACCTAGATTTACCTGAAGGATGAAGTTTGTACTATTTTGGTGATTTTCATCCTTATCCCACTTGACCATAACGAGAGCCACATATTCTCCTCAGGAGTCGGTTGATTTGTAGGTTAAATTTAACAGAAACTTAGACGTAATGTTCTTAAATGAGCGGCTAGATCGGTTGCTAATTTTTTCATGCAATAATAATAATAAAAAACTATGATTGGCCAGAACTGGGACTAAAACCTACCTGTTTCCATGCAGCCAGTGGCTCCGCTTGTGGCCTCACTCCGTGGGAGCTTAGCAAATTTCAGGGTTTACTGTAGTGTTGTGATTGTTGAGGCCCATTCTGAGCTGCGAGAGCCGATTGGTGCTGATTACCTGGGACTTGCTGTCTGTGTGAGATCCTGTATTTGGCTACTGGGACTGCTGTTGTTTTCCACAGAGATGCTCATCATGCTGCGTGTGCTGGAGGCATGATTAAATGTAACACACACACACACACACACACACACACACACACACACACACACACACACACACACACACACACACACACACACACACACACACACAGGCATATTCAGTGGAACAACAGCTACATCTACTGGCCAAATTATGAATAGCAGCCAAGAGTCTAATTTACCAACACATCTGTTTTATATTTATAGATTTTAGTTTCTTTTATTAAACTTTATAGTTAGGAGACGTTTTGGTCATTTTAATGTCAGATATTTTTGTTGATCATTTCTCAATTGGTCACACAAAGCAAATATTAAAAAGTAAATGATGAAATGTGCCTTGCTGTACTGTAAATCACTTATTTTAAAAAACCTCTTTGAAATAGCTACTTCTCAACTAAAAAGCACTGTGAGGAAATATAAACTGAAGCTTTTCAATTGTGATAAAATACCTGACATCTAGTTTATTGATATTCAGCATCAGATAAGCAGCAACACTGCATGCTTTATGACAAGTGGGACTAAAAAAAACAACTAAAGTAAATTTGACAAATTACACATTTAGATATATAGATATAGATAGCTAGATATGTTTATATCTATATATAGATATCTAAATATGTTTATAGATATATCTATATAGATATATCTATAGATAGATATCTATATAGATATCTATCTATATCTATATGGATATTGACATCTATATAGATATAGTAGCGTAGGCAAATCGATGATTTTTATTTGTTATGACCAGGAAGATGTAATATTTATGCTTGCTTAGTAAGAGGATTGCTGTATAGTCACTGACACTAGTCAGTGACTTGATGCAATTTGCTGGGTTCCTTATATAGGAAACATTTTTTCTGATTGGCTTAATGAACTGACCTGAATTGGAATGTTTATTATGTGAAGTGCCTTGAGACGACTCTTGTCGTGATTTGGTGCTATATAAATAAAATAGAATTGAATATTCTATATAAATATAAACTATTAACCTGCTAGGTCTTTACTGTAATTATTCAGAAGATTATAGGATTTAATTCAGAAGAACCAGGTTCTTTGCTTTTTCAGTGATCAACCACATTTCATGTTATTTCAAGAGTCAGGTTCATAAAAGTGAGAATTTATTTTACAAACAATTAAAACATGAGTAATTAATTAAGCATTTACTGTGAGTGGATGTAACTAAACGTGATGAAGGAACCTGTGTGAATGCGATGTCAGTCAGCTTCCTTATCAAAATAAGCTGAGTTCTGGTGAAAAGAATACAGAATATCAGCTAGCTTCTGTCTTCAGAGGGGGACCAGGCAGGGATGCCCACTCTCCCCCTCACTGTTTGCTATCTTTATCGAACCACTAGCGGCAGCAATTAGGCAAGCAACAAATATTGGGGTTGCTGTGCTCAGCGTTGGGCAGGGGAGCCTGCTCATCAGCACCCCAGCAGAAAGGGTCAAACTCTGATAACCGGTGATGGTTGTACCCCATGTGCAGCAGTACCGGGACCAGAGTGAATAGGGTGTGTATGGGGAGCATGAGTGGGTGTCCGGCGTGCATTTTTGTAAGTCTTGGGTTGTATGTGCATGTGTGAGCATGAGGGAGGGTGTGTGTGACTGTGTTTGTGTATGACTGTATATGTCAGGAACCTCCTTTGATGATATAGATCTTCGTCTCCCCTCCCCCTGCCACACTTGGTGTCTGGGGCAGCTCCTGGATCTCTGGGACTTGGAGCTCCCCCCGTCTCCTACACATCTTTGGGGGGGCGGATCTGTGGTCCCTCACACTCTCTATTAGACGCTCCTATAGAGAAACCTTACATAAACAAGCGTGTACACACACAGGTGCTCACATGGTGCTCTCATAAGTATGGACTTGGGCACGTTCAACACATGTCTTAAGGCTATGGTTGGCACCAAATGCACTGTGATTTATTATCATGTGATTGTTCAGTTAAACAATGTTGATTTTATATTTCATCATCAGGTTGACACAGTGATAGCTTGCTCCTGATGTATTGTTGTGTGTCCCATTTTTTTCTTCTATTCTTTCTCTTTCTGCAGGTCTAGAAGCAGACTCTAGTTAATTATTGTTTATTTTTGTGGACATAACAATTACTGAACAGATTAATGAAGCATTTCATTATACTATAATTATTATAAGTAGTAATAAACAAATGTTTATTTAATGATTATCTAGATTATAAGTCATGGAAGAAGTTCATATTGATTTAAGAAATCATTCTTGAATTTATCGATTCGAGCTGGAGTTCTTCCTTCTGTGGAGGCAGCCAGATGGGACCTTGGGAAAGAAAGTTGTTTATCTTTCAGACTTGCAGAGTCTGAGTCCCAGCTGGTAAGAAGGCAGGCTCATTTAAAGAGCAAGTAACGTCTAAATTAACTTTTTTTTTGCTGATGAACTGTATAAATGAGTGTCTAATAGTGTTTTAAATGTGTGCATTCTTTATTTTAGCATTTTGGTGCATTTTCTTTAAAAATTAAAAATTCTGTCTAAAAACCACAGTAATGCGCCACCTTCAGCTGAAAACATAGAATTTGAGTCATTTTGAATAAATTTTAGCCAATGGCTAAAGAGTAAAGTACTACGTAAACCAGTAGAGTACTACATAGCAGCTCCGTGCCAAAGTTATAAAAGCAACGAACGTCTCGGCCACGCCCTGTGGCGAGTGGGAGTTGGATTTGCAAGCGAGTGTAGGAGGTCAGCGGTAGTTCAGCATTAGCATATAGCATTAGCATATCCTAGTCTTTAGCATATCTTTTAGTGTTATAAATACTTATTTAGTGTTAGATTTGGCTGTTGGATATTGTAGTTTAGTTAGTGTTTGGCTGTTAGTGTAATTGGGAAAGTATTTCGGGTTTAGTGTTCCATATCGTCTTAGTATTAGTGAGTAGGTGTAGTGTAGTATGCTTGCGGTGACTCTGTGGGCATTTTACCCGCGATTCTGCACGTCTCCGTTTGAAGAGGGAGGCTGCCCACCGTGGCTCTTCCGCGATTTAGATGCAGCCCACCGACTCTGCTCCCCCACCACGGCGGGCTCCAGTCTGAGGTGAGTAAGCTAAATAAACGTTTTAACATCTTCTAAAGACAATTCCCTACCTAAATGCAAAGTCTGAGAGACGTGGTTCACTTCCTTTAGCTAGTCAGTCGGCAATTCTGTAACAGTGGCTCTAAC
>SSNQ01034487.1:280514-341441 GCA_006942095.1 Nothobranchius kuhntae | reverse complement strand
GTGCCCCTGGGGACACTGTCATAAGCCTTCTCCAAATCCACTAAACACATGTGGATTGGTTGGGCAAACTCCCATGCCCCCTCCATCACCCTTGCAAGGGTATAGAGCTGGTCCACAGTTCCACGGCCAGGACGAAAACCACATTGCTCTTCCTCAATCTGAGATTCGACTATCGATCGGACCCTCCTCTCCAGTACTTTTCCAGGGAGGCTGAGGAGTGTGATCCCCCTATCTGGTCACCCTTCTAAAAGATGGGGACCACCACCCCAGTCTGCCACTCCACAGGAACTGCCCCCAATGACCACGCAATGTTGCAGAGACGTGTCAACCACGACAGCCCTACAACATCCATAGCCTTGAGATACCCAGGATGAATCTCATCCACCCCTGGGGCTCTGCCACTGTGTAGTTGTTTGACTACCTCAGCAACTTCTGCCCCCCGAGATTGGACAGTCCATCCCCATATCTCCTGGCTCTGGTTCCTCCTCGGAATGCGCGTAGGTGGGATTGAGGAGCTCCTCAAAGTATTCCTTCCACTGTCTGACTATAGCCCCAGTTGACGTCAGCAGCTCCCTATCCCCACTGTAAACAGTGTGAGTGAGTTGCTGCCTTCCTCTCCTGAGGCGCCGGACAGTTTGCCAGAACCTCTTTGGAGCCGATCGATAGTTTTTCTCCATGGCCTCACCAAACTCCTCCCACGCCCGAGATTTTGCCGTGGCAACTGCCACTGCTGCACCCCGCTTGGATATCCGGTACCTGTCTGCTGCCTCCGGAGACCCACAGACCAGCCACACCTTGTAGGCCTCCTTCTTCAGCCTGACGGCTCCCCGAACCTCTGGTGTCCACCAGCGGGTACGGGGGGTTACCACCACGACTGGCACCGGCCACCTTGCGACCACAGCTAGCAACAGCTGCCACAACAATCGCAGAGTGGAACAAGGCCTGCTCGGAGTCTACGTCCCCCACTGCTCGCAGGACACGGTCAAAGCTCTGCCGGAGGTGGGAGGTGAAGACCGTCTTGACAGGTTCTTCTGCCAGGCATTCCCAGCAGACCCTCACTATGTGTTTGGGTCTGCCACGTCTACGCAGCATCTTCCCCATCTTCCCCTGCCATCTGATCCAACTCACCACCAGGTGGTGATCAGTTGATAGCTCCGCTCCTCTCTTCACTCGGGTGTCCAAAACATACGGCCGTAGGTCAGATGATAAGACTACAAAGTCTATCATCGACCTGCAACCTAGGCTACCCTGGTACCAAGTGTACCGATGGGCATCCTTATGTTCGGACATGGTGTTCGTTATGGCCAAACTGTGGCTTGCACAGAAGTCCAATAACAAAACACCACTCGAGTTCAGATCAGGCGGGCCGTTCCTCCCAGTCACACCCCTCCAGGTCATGCTGTCATTGCCCAGGTGAGCATTGAAGTCCCCCAGCAGGACAATGGAGTCCCCTGATGGAGCACTATCTAGCACTCGTCCCAGGGACTCCAAAAAGGGTGGGTACTCTGAACTGATATTTAGCCCATAAGCCCAAACTACAGTCAGGACCCGTTCCCCGACCCGACGGCACAGGGAAGCTACCCTCTCGTCCACCGGGGTAAACCCCAACACACAGGCAGAGAGTCTTGGGGCTAGCAAAAAGGCAGTTTTGAAAAGTTTTGAATTTGCACCGTCTTCCTGACATCACTCACTCCTGCCTATAAAGGACACAAAGACATATTTTGAAAGATTGTTACTGTTTATTCAATAAATTAGGCCTGCTTTTCAAACCTTAGCTCTTTCATATCTTTCATATTCTATGTATTATCCTTACTGTACACACCACATTACACTTTACTGCTTATTTCACATAGTTGGATGTTAAACTGCATTTTGTTGTTCCAGTATTGGTCATTTTAGGTTAGTCCAGTCATCCAGAAACAAGATTCAGGGTAGATGACTAGGCTAATATCTCCCGCTAACACCACAGACATATTGGACCTGAAAATTTTTTTTTCTACCTCAGAGATAAGTACTTGTAGTTGTTCGCTACCATTTTAGTCTGGACTGTACGTAGCATTACTATGATAAATACATAGTTACCACTTAAAATCATTCTAATTATTAATTTAGCCGTGTTGAATTCAATTTAATTACGTTAACAACTTTTTTCAAATGACCATGCCAGTCTTCAGTTCTCACTGCCTCCTGGCTGCGGTCTGTGTAGCTAGCTAAAAACAGTATGAACAGCTGAGGCTATGTCCACTGAGCACATACTTAGTATTTTGATAGAATCGAATTCATGACATTTTTATCATTCACATATTTTTGTTTCTGCTGTTGGACGATAGAACAAGTATGAATTACTGAGTGGAATGCGGGTCCGGTAGACTACCTGCTATCCGTTGCTATCCCGAAGTGAAAAAAACAAAAGTTCTCCGCTGCTCCTTTGTCACTCAGCAGAGAGAAGGAGAAAAACCTCTCGCTCTATAAACTGAGATGAAGGAATACTCGTGAACCAAGTCGCTACTTTTGGCCCTTCTTTAGAGAAATAAATCTAGGGGTGAAAAATCTGTAAATTTAGCCAAAAAGACAGTTGGAAAAGCAGAAGTGGAACTGGAACTGAAGGGGAATATGCAATCTGATTGGTTGGAAGCGTCATGTGGGGCGCTGTGCCAGCTAGATACAGAAATTAAAGGAGAAGCGCAACAGCCCAATATTGCCCAAAATGTTTAATCTGTTTGTTTATCCACAAGGAGGGAAAATTATTTTCCAGGACAACTCAAAAATTTCCAGGACATTTTGCAATTCCCCCCATTTTCCATGTGTTTTCCATGACTGGAAAATTGGACTATCATTTTCCAGGTTTTCCAGGACTCGTGGGAACCCTGTGTGACTGTGTTTGTGTATGACTGTATATGTCAGGAACCTCCTTTGATGATATAGATCTTCGTCTCCCCTCCCCCTGCCACACCTGGTGTGGGGTGTGGTGCCTTGGTCTGCCTGAGTGTTCGCGACTCCCGGGTCAGGGAGTTTAAGATTTTTGGCGCCTGTCTGACCAATCCCAGTGGCTGCCTGGTGGGGTCTGGGTCCCTGGGCTCTGCTGGGTCCCCGGCGGGGGTGGTCGCCCCTGGTCCCGGGCTCGGCCGGCTAGGGGGTGGGAGGCTGCGGGCGGGCCTGTGGGCTTGCCGCCGATATCTCCCGGGACTCTGCCGGCTGCTGGTTGTGGCCCCCCCAGGGCGACCCTCTGTGCCTCTTGAGGGGGGCAGGGGCTTTTCTGGTCGCAGTCTCCCTGGGGTCCCTGTGTTCTGGGGCAGCTCCTGGATCTCTGGGACTTGGAGCTCCCCCCGTCTCCTACACATCTTTGGGGGGCGGATCTGTGGCCCCTCACACTCTCTATTGGACGCTCCTGTAGAGAAACCTTACATAAACAAGCGCGTGTACACACACAGGTGCTCACATGGTGCTCTCATAAGTATGGGCTTGGGCATGTTCAACACATGTCTTAAAGCTGTGGTTGGCACCAAATGCACTGTGATTTATTATCGTGTGATTGTTCAGTTAAACAATGTTGATTTTATATTTCATCATCAGGTTGACGCAGTGATAGCTTGCTCCTGATGTATTGTTGTGTGTCCCATTTTTTTCTTCTATTCTTTCTCTTTCTGCAGGTCTAGAAGCAGACTCTAGTTAATTATTGTTTATTTTTGTGGACATAACAATTACTGAACAGATTAATGAAGCATTTCACTATACTATAATTATTATAAGTAGTAATAAACAAATGTTTATTTAATGATTATCTAGATTATAAGTCATGGAAGAAGTTCATATTGATTTAAGAAATCATTCTTGAATTTATCAGTTGATTCGAGCTGGAGTTCTTCCTTCTGTGGAGGCAGCCAGATGGGACCTTTGGAAAGAAAGTTGTTTATCTTTCAGACTTGCAGAGTCTGTGTCCCAGCTGGTAAGAAGGCAGGCTCATTTAAAGGGAACACATGCAGTGTTGTGTCTCCTTTCTGAGCAGATGTTGAAAGGTCAGACTGTACCTAAAACTGACCATTGCTGGATGTTACAATATCTATATTATATATTATATACATATATATATTTATATATATATATATATACATATATATATATATATATATATTTATATATATATATATATATATATATATATATATATATATATATATATATATGTATATATGTATAGAGAGAGAGAGAGAGAGAGAGAGTTGTGTTGTACGTGTGCGTTTGTGTAAAACTTAATAACATCATTAATCATATCAGATTCATTCATATTGTTTATGAAATACAATTCCAAACATTTGCATCAATGTTTTAACAGTTGAAAATGGCAGTGAAAATAAAATGACATAGAAAAGTTATTTTTATAAACATTTTGCTCTTTTCAAACCTTTCAGAAAAAAAAACATTCTTACAAAATATAAGAAACAACCTTTTACATAACGTCAAATTTCGATGAGTTCACAAATCTGAAAATAAACTTTCAGATCAAGTTTGTCTTGGATTAAGCTGATCAGAATACATTTCGGTTACAGTTTGAGCAACTGAAAACTACATCCTTATGACTTTTCCAACAACAGTTGAACTGTGTTTCTGACAGTTTAGTTAACATTTAGGTTAAGTGATCTTCAACGGGTCCACTGTAAAATACAAGTTCATAACTCCTGGACACATTTAGCAGATTCTTAAATATAAAATAACTTTAAAGGGCATTTTTTATTATTAAAGTGTTTAGCATAAGGGCACTTGTTAGAGGCATGAACATCACAAGTGTAACACATAAAAGTATGATTTAAATGAGCATTCCTTTAAGTATTTGGACTGACCAGTAAAATCTGATTAAAACGAATGACGAAAGGGTAAAGTGCAACATCACTAAGTCACGGGGTAAACTAGGAATGCTCCAGTCCAATCACGTGTACTACCTGAATTAGTGATGTTTGTTGGCAAATAAATTAAATTAAATACATAATAAATAATACTTAAAGTCAACATGGATGCATTTTCCGTTTATCTTCTTATACATCACTGAAGAACCAGATCTGGACTTGGTATCAGCAGATACACAAACTCAAATGACGCGGACTCTGTTCAGGAACATAAAAATTTGGAACATCCGGAAGTAAAACCGGTTTCAGCTGGAAATAAAATACCAGCTGTTAAAAACATGATATTTGCATAAAAAAGCATCTTTTTAAACAAACCTTGTCATTCATTACTTTTACTTCCTTATTTGGAATGCTCAGGATTTACAGTAACATCTTTGAAAAGCAGCACAAAAACAAAAGTTATCAAATGAATCAGATCATGACCTTTAACCCTCTGAGATTCCTCTGATCTTAAGGAAGTGAATTACTCAGGGGTTTTGTACATGAAGAAGTCTTGTAGTTATTCTTCTTTGGGCTCAGCGTGGACAGGAGTTCAGATGCCTCAGGTCGCTCTTGTGGGTTTTTACACAGCAGGCGTTTGATTATTATGCACTGAAAAGCAGAAATAAAGACTTAGATTTGTGCACCGACCGTGTTCTCATTTAATACCATTATCTTTAATGGTATACAAGCTCAGTGGGCTAGTGGTACGAGTGTCCACCCCGAGACTGGGAGATTGTGGGTCATACCAAAGACTAAAACAGGAACCCGACGCTCGACACTGAGCATTAGAAGGGTCGACTGGGGAGTTAAACCACCAGATGAGCGGGGCCATGTCTGCAGCTCACCGCTCCCCCAGGGGATGGGTCACATTCCAAGAACAAACTTCACACACCAGTTTAACGACAAATGGGATTACAGATATATGATTTTTGAAATCAGCAAGTAAAAACAAAGTTATCTACCTGTTTAAAAAAGGTGTTTTCAAATTCACAAGGAAACTTCTTCTTTCTTAGGTCAGGCCAAATCTATTTCACAAATTATGAAGAAATAAAATCATATTAGTTAGGTCTTTGGAAAGGTGACTGCTTAGCTCAACACAGTTGTATTAAGAAAGATAAGTGGGTGTGTAATGGTTCTGTACACAACTTGTGTTGAATGTCATGAGGGTTAGGGAAGAAAATGTCTTTGTTTTGTGTAAATAGGTACCGCTTTAATGTCATTTAAAATTAAAGTTCATGTGCAGTAAATTCTCCAACAAGATATTCTCAAATATAAAAATTTAGAAAATAAATCTAATGTAAAATATTAATATTTTTATACCAAAAGGCCAAGTATTTCATCAGAATGACCAAAAGTTAACTTTTAACTTGCAGGCCCAAACTGTTTCACACATCCGGCGCCACATCCTAACTGCCTGGTCTCCAAACCAGGAAAGCACTGCTCTACGACCTTCTTACCATATAAGGAAGCCATAGCATTCTTTCTCCGAGCTTCCTTATTTTAACTGGAGACGCAAGGTTTCATGCAGAAGACGAGACTTTTACTCTTTGAATAAAGCTCATCTTTCTTGACGTAACACTCACGAGGCTTTGCTGTCTCACAGAGCGCCATAAAAAACTGAGTTTCTGGAGGCGCTAGAGAGCCCATACGAGATGGCCGCTTAGCGTGGGAGCTCCAGAACGCAGCGCATAAAATCCTACTTTCAATCCTAAAAACCAGACTAGCAGTGACCTAGGAGCATGCCAAAACCCCCGGCAACAAAGGAGTGTGATCTTTTCACCACAGCTCGCCAGACAAGCCTGAGAAATGGGAAGGGAGGCCTATCGGCTGACAACATCGAAGATAACAAAATGGCGGATGTAGCCGAGGTGCTAAAAGAGCTGAAAGCTTTCCGCTCCGAATTCAGGTCCAAACTGGACAGAATCAACAATCAACTGGGGGAGCTGGCGGACTCCATCTCGACATTGGAGAAGGACATGGGTGAAACCAAACGAAAAGTATCGGCTAATGGAAAACGTATACGTATTGATGACGCGTAGCTGCAATGGAAGAGGCCGCAGAGAAGGCGGAGGCAGTGGTGATAGCAGCGGCTAGGCGGCTTGCTCATCTGGAAGCAAAGGCTGAAGATTGGGAAAACTGGGGGAGGAGAAAAAATATTGGGCTGTTCGGACTGAAAGAAGGAGCGGAGGGCAGACGACCTTTGCTAGAGTTCATACATGAAAAGCTACCTCACTGGCTGGGTACAGATCCGAACACAGAGTTTGTTGTTGAGGGAGTGCACCGTACCCTCGGCCCTGCGACTCCCAACCGCAGCAGAGCCGTTATCATACGCTTCCTCAAATTCCAAGACAGAGAATTTGTCCTCCGCACTGCAAGACAGCGAGAGATCTCCTACGATGGGGCCAAACTCATATTTGTCCAAGACCTCTCGACAGCAATATCACAAATATGGCAATAAACCTAGCAGACTTTTAGCCTACCAACTCAGAAAGGAGAGAGCAGAGAATATAATTAAAAGCGTTCGAGACGCGAGCGGTCAAACTAAATATGATATAAAATCAATTAAATCCTTTCCACAATTTTTACACTCAGCTCTATAAATCTGGCAACCCGTCTGTGGAAGAGGTCCACACATTTTTAGAAAAGATTTCTCTCCCCGTAATTTCAGAGACCGAAAAAGAACAGCTGGGAGCCACATTCACATCGGAAGAAGTACTAAAATGAATCTCATCGATGCCCGCAAGAAAAACCCCAGGACTAGATGGATACCCTGTGGAATTTTATAAAACAGCGGTGGATCGGTTATTCATGTCTTCGGGGAATGCAAGAAACTCAAGCAGTTCTGGAGGGCAGTACATGACCTGACGGCCAAAGTGGTATCACCAAAACTAGACATTAACCCTGTATACTACCTCTTCGGTACGGTTCTGGACAAGAAACTACACCCCTCACACTCCAAGAGGATCAATGTCATATCCTACATAGCAAAGAAATGTATTCTTCTGTGCTGGAACCATCGAAAACCTCCATCACTCAAGACACTGAGACTGGAACAACGTGCATTTATTTGAAAAGACAACAAAGATGTAGTTCAAGAAATATGGGGACATTTACTAGATCTTTAGCAGAGATGAAAGCAAACTATATGGCAAAGGTGTCCTAACTCTGTTAGGGCAGAGCATATATATTAATTTTATATACATGTAATTTACTTCATCTCTCCCCCCTTATTTATTTATTTATTTATTTTATGATGCCCCTTTCCGTCCCCTGGGATGTATGTGATTAATAACATTGAAAATAACCCAACAAAAAGATAACTGGAAAAAAGACAGAAAAAAACTGAGTTTCTTCTGATCATTGAACGCCACATTTTACATCACGCAGCTGCTCCCGTGCACTTAATGGATTGAATAGATTAAATTATGGCGATGATCAGTGACATCACTCAGTGTCGAAGCAGTCGCCATGTGCTGACGTCTGGGCAAAGTCCTGAAAGGGCTGAATTTGTATGGAGCTGAGACCACCGGGACATCGCATCTCCGGCTCAATTTCCCCGATATCGGTATTTACCCTGAACTTCCGATAATGGAAACACCAATTCATGAAGGCAGCGTTGAGTGTCAGTATTAACATTTTTCAATTCAATTAAAAAAAACTTTAATCATCCCTGAGGGGCAATTGTTTCAGTACAGACGATTCCAAGATCAGACATACAGGGATGGGTGATCTTATTGTCTGCGATATTCTGTTGAAAATTCTCCTCACAATGAAATTTAGACTTCTCGCAATAATAACGATAGGTCCCATTGATGACGTAGTTTTGCGCGCGCCTGGTTAACGAGCCGAGCGAAAACAAGCATGGCGGAAGGCGGAGGCGACGCTGAGAAGGAGCTTGTTAAAAGCGAGGAGCTACCTCAGCAATTTGGAACTTTTTTGATCACCTAAAAGCAGATGAGGAGCAGACTATGGTGTTATGCAAAGTTTGCAGAAAAACTGTGGCTACGAAGGATGGAAACACATCCAACTTGTTCCAGCACCTCAAACACAAACCGGAGTACGAGGAAAGTCTCAAGATACGTGAGGCAAAGGAGGCATCAACTACGAGTGGACCGAGGCGGAGTAAGACAACCCCAACACAGATGAAAATTACCAGCACTTTTGCTAATGCCGTCCCTTACGATAAGAAAAGTAAACGATGGAACGAACTGACGGACCCAGCGGCGTTTAGTTTGACGAAAGATATGTTGCCGTTCCGAACGATGGAAAAAGAAGGATTCAAGCGAATGATTCATTAACTGGACCCAAGATACAACATGCCTTTGTAGAAATACTTTTCCAAAACAGCCCTGCCAGCGTTGTATGAAGAGTGCCGCAGTAAGATAAAAACATCGCTGTCCACAGCGGCTTGTTACACTTCAACTGCAGATATGTGGAGCAGCAGAGCGACTGAGCCGTACATCAGCCTTACGGTCCACTTCATTACAAGTGTTACGAGTTTGAACAGCTGTTGCCTCCAGACAAGTTTCTTTCCAGAGGATCACACTGAGGAAAACATCACGAGTGGCTTGAAAACAGTTTCTTCAAGAATGGGATTTAAATGCTGAGAACCAAGTGTGCCTAAGTGGGGCCAATATAGTAAAAGCAGTCTCTCTAAACAAGTAAGTAAGTAAAGTAAATAAAGTTTATTTATATAGTGGACAAGACTTTCCTGCTTTGGCCATTGTCTACACATTGCTATTGGTAACTTTATTCTATATTTAATGCATGCACACTGAGCAAACATGAGCTTAATATTAACTGTGTTTATGAATTGTATTCTGGATTAGTAATGTGACAAGGCAATAGGCAGTGTTTTGAACAGTAATCATTTCTTTTAGCTAATGTTAATAGTAGACATGAGCTAATGGAAATATACAATGCAATTTCCCTGAGCTTCTTTTTAGGAGGCTTGCTCATCGTGACTTACACATTTCAATTCTAATAAACTGAGGATCAACAATTTCAGAGACAATATCAGGTTTTTATGTATAAGGTTCAGGCCAAGTCTCTAAAATGGCAGTGCCACTGCCAAACTAAGCCATTTGACCTTTCTCATGTATAATGCTATGATTATCAGAGCAAATCTATTCAATAGTCAAATGCAGCAGTTAACATTTTTTGAAAACTTGAGTATTTATTTTTTATTGATATCCACATTTGCTATTTCAAGAACCTTGTCTCAGCTGAAGGTTGAACCCAAACCGACTACTGGTGTGAAGGCTTGAATAAATTAACCTTTAATATTAAATGCACATATAAACTTCATATTATATGCATTAAGATTGAATATTAAATGCAATTTTTTAAACATTTTTGTTACATCTATTTTAATTTAATCTAACCTTAACTTTTTTCTTAATATTTCTTTTGTTTTGTTTGTTTCTTTGTTGTTTTATAGAGAGAAGCATGAGGGACACAAGAAGATCGTGAGTGTTTTTTCGCACAGCTGGAAAAAGCAGTGAGCACTCAAAAATGCACAAGAAGAACTTGGCCTTCGACCACACAAACTTGTGACTGAATCGTCAACACGATGGGATCAGGGCAAAAGATGATCCAGCGGATCCTTGAGCAAGAAAAAGCCATTTCGCAAATCCTGGTGCTGACAGATCTACCAGGCATCTGGTGCCTACTTGGCAGGATATTGACATTTTATGTTTATTTATTTTATGTTTATTTATTTTATGTTTATTTATGTGGCTGACGCTTTTATCCAAAGCGTCTTACAATTTATAACCTATAGGGCATGTTGTGATCTGTGGGGGAACCGGAGTACCCGGAGGAAACCCACGCATGCATTTTAGATTCTGTCAGCAAAGCCCTTGGGCCCCTTCTTGAATTTACAGATGCCCTTTCTTCTGAAAACTTTGTCACGGTGTCATGCTTGAAGCCTACCCTTCACCTGTTCAACAGTGAGCTGCTGCAAGGGAAAGAAGAAGACACAGATCTCACAAAGACAATAACAAGATCAATACTGGACTACATGAACACCAAGTATGGTGACCATGAAGTTCAGGAACTGATCAACATGGCAACGATTGTTGATCCACGCTTCCGCACTCAGTATATGAGCCAAGAAGAGATCCTGGTCATCAAAGCCAGAGTGGTCAGAGAGGTGGAATCCCCTTCTGTCATGCCAAATGAAGCTGGCCCTGCCACCCAGGTAATGCCACCTGAATCATCAAAAGAAGCTGAGAATGTGTGTAAAAGACAGAAGAAGTGTCTTGGAGGTTTTTTCAAGAAACCAGCTGAGAGCAGAACACACTTTCTGAAGCAGAGAAAACTGAGGCTGAATTAAACAGCTACCTGCATGGGCCACTTGCAGATGGTGAAAGCAATCCCCATGCGTGGTGGAAGGTACATGAGGTGAAATTCCCTAACATCGGTCGTTCAGCCAAAAAGTACTTCATCACCCCGCTTCTCCTCCAGCTTCACTGGCTGCCAGTCAACTCCAGGGTTCATTTCAAGATCCTGGTTCTGGTCTATAGGGCCTTACATGGACAAGCACCATCTTACATTGGTGATCTTCTTAGTCCCTACACCCCCAGCAGGTCCCTGAGGTCCAGTGACCAAAGCCTACTGGTTGTGCAGCACCAGGCTAAAGACCAAAGGTGACAGATCATCTGCTGCTGTGGCCCCCAGACTCTGGACCTCTCTCCCCCTGAGCCTGAGATCAGTGGACTCAGTGGTCTCCTTTAAAAAGCAGCTGAAGACTCACTTGTTCAAGCTGGCTTTTGTATGACCTTCTTCACCTCTCTCTCTTTATTCTGCTCTCCCCACCTATTCCACCTTCCTCAGGATCCACTGGTTTCCCTCTTTCCTGTTCACTCTCTCTCTTTCTTAACATTTTTAATCACAAATGTCTATTTTTGCTCATTTTAAATATATTTTTAAACATTTTCTAAATGCATTTTTATATGTTTACATTTTTTGTTTTTGTGAAGCGCCTCGTGACTTTTATCTTGAGAGGAGCTATAGAAATGATATTTTCTTCTTCTTCTACTTGTGCATCCCTGCCACTAGTACACACGCACAGAGGGTGTTCAGCGCTGCTGGAAATGTAGTGACAGTGTAGTGTTCTGCTGTCGTGTCCTTGGGCAAGACACTTAACCCACCTTGCCTGCTGGTGGTGGTCGGAGGGACCGGTGGCGCCAGTGCTCGGCAGCCTCGCCTCCGTCAGTGCGCCCCAGGGCAGCTGTGGCTACATCGTAGCTCATCACCATCAGTGTGTGAATGGATGAATGATACACTGTAGTGTAAAGCGCTTTGGAGTCCTTACTCTGAGAGGCACTATACAAGTGCGGGTCATTTATCATTTAAAAGCTACCAAATCACACTAGTATGTGTGTTATACAAGTTGCACTTCAGACATGTTTGTGTCAGCCTCATTTCTACATTTTNAAGAGACAAGAGTATATTAGTGTTTACAGTTTAATACACTGTTATTTTTTTTAAATTTATTGATTTGTTATTATTTATTGTCTTATTTAGCATTATTTTGTAAACTGTCTGAAGACAGCTGGGGTATTTACTTTTCAATACAGTGTTTGCACCATCTTTATATATTGTTCCATGGGAAAATGTGTTGACAACGTAGCTACCCAAGTATTATATTTGCATTCTAACAGTATGTCATTAACATTGTTTCACACTAAAGTTTATACTTTATCAGGTAACATTAACAAGGATATTATGTTATCAGGTTTCACTTTGTTATCGTAATAAATACCTAAAATTATCGTGATAAAATTTTTGGGCCATATTGCCCATCCCTAATGCACAGACATGACAAGACATGGTGACTGTGGTCATTTGCAACACGAGTCGCGCTACCGTTATAGATCAAGAGGGTTTATATGAGGATAGTCAGGGGGAGGAGAAAAAAGGCACTTCAGAGTTACCCCCGACAGAAAGGATAGCTTTGCTATGCAAAAAAATCTTTTTCAACACAAAAAAAATCTCTCATGCTAAGATAAATTCATGATGCATCCTTATCTCTTGCACCCTCTAGTTAGAATATTTCAAGTGGTTTACTCAGTGTGTGGCTGTTTTAAGCGATGCGCATTCCTGCAGCAGGGATGGCATGGAACCTGACGGCCAGCAGCTAGGTCACTTCTTTCTACAAAACACCTGTAGTGCTGCTGCATCTGTAAAGTTAGCCCCACTGGAAGCATCGGCGGCATGGAAAGGTTTACTTGCGACAACTGCTGCACTCCAGTGCACACAGGGAGAATCTCAGCTTCTCTGCTGTGCTCCTCGCTGGAGATCAAAAAGTCCCTCGCTGTGCGATCTGATGAAATAAGATCGTTAAGGATTATAAAGTGATGACGATCTTTCCAAAGCTCGGAGATCATGAGAACCATGTCATTATTTCTGGACGCGTCTGTCTGGCACACATTTTTTCTCATCCGAGTTTTGCTATTTGCTAGTCTGCTTCTGTTGGCATGACAAACACACCAATGAACCAATCATCATCATCATCATCATCATCTTAATTGCTATAGCACAATGAGAGCACGTTTAAGGCAGCTTGTTGGTTTGTTTAGATGGGGTGCTCGGTAGAGCGGAGGTAAATAATTTAATAATTGATGTATTTAAGATGCAGACATAACCGATTTTGAATATTTGAAGAGGCACACCATACGTTTATAACCGCTAGCATTAGCCACTAGCTTGCTTTGTCTTTAAACGGTCATTACGTGTATTCTCACGAGTCTGCTCGATCAGGGAACCTCTGGGTCAATGTTCTGCTCTAAACTTTGCATTTGGCTTTTATTAATTGAGGACATTCGTGTATGTTTTAGCGAGCCTTTTCACCGTGGCTGCCGACCGGAGCTTTGGTATGACAAACCCCTCCCCTGCGTAGTCGGCAAACAGCTACGAAGAGCAGTAAGGGACAAATAGCAGGAGTGTAATTCTGACTAGAGGGTGCAAGAGATAAGGATGCATCATGAATTTATCTTAGCATGAGAGATTTTCTTGTGTTGAAAAAGTTTTTTGCATAGCAAAGCTACCCCCTCTGTTGAGGGTAACTGAAGTGCCTTTTTTCCCTCCCTCTGACTATCCTCGTATAAAGCCTCTTGATCTATAACGGTGGCGCGACTCGTGTTGCAAATGACCGTCACCATTTCTTGTCATGTGTCTATGTATGTATGTCTGATCTTGGAATCGTCTGTACTGAAACAATTGCCCCTCAGGGATGATTAAAGTTTTTTTTAATTGAATTGAAAAATGTTAATACTGACACTCAACGCTGCCTTTATGAACTGGTGTTTCCATTATTGGAAGTTCAGGGTAAATACCGGTATCGGGGAAATTGAGCCGGAGATGCGATGTCCCGGTGGTCTCAGCTCCATACAAATTCAGCCCTTTCAGGACTTTGCCCAGACGTCAGCACATGGCGACTGCTTCGGCACTGAGTGATGTCACTGATCATCGCCATTTAGATTCCACAGTAAGTAAGTAAGTAAGTAAGTAAAAGTTTATTTATAGAGCGCCTTTCACAGATATGAATCACAAAGCGCTGTACAACATGATAAAGATCAGGGCAAATACCTCTAACCAATAAAAACATCAGAAAAACAATAGCAGTGATAAACGTAGAAAATAAAATCATGAGTATAAACAAAGTGAAGGTGTGAACCCGAACAAAGCCATCTTTTAGAACATTTAGGGAGGGAACGCCTGGATGAAAAGGTGAGTTTTTAGATGATTTTTAAAGACCTCTACAGTGTTAGAGAGACTGAGATTTGAAGGTAGACTGTTCCAAAGTCTGGGTGCAATAGTCTGAAAGGCCCCGTCCCCTTTGGTTTTCAGTCTGGTTCGAGGAACAGCCAGGAGGTTTTCAGATGTGGATCTAAGGTTCCGAGAGGTGGTGTGTGGGGATAAAAGCTCAGATAGGTAGCTTGGAGCCTGGTTGTTAAGAGCTCTATAGGTCAGGACTAAAACTTTAAACTGTATTCTATATTCTACCGGGAGCCAGTGGAGGGACTGTAAAACTGGAGTGATGTGAGCTCGTCTGCTGGATTTGGTTAGGAGTCTGGCTGCTGCATTTTGGATGGCTTAAAGGCGTGAGAGGGAGGTTTTGCTGAGACCAGTAAAAAGCGCGTTACAGTAGTCTAAGCGTGATGACACACAAATAACAACATAAATAACATTAAAACATGTTATTCTGTTGAAGTATATCATAATTTAATCTATTCAATCTATTAAGTGCACGGGAGCAGCTGCGTGATGTAAAATGTGGCATTCAATGACCAGAAGAAACTCAAGTTTTTTATGGCGCTCTGTGAGACAGCAAACCCTCGTGAGTGTTACGTCAAGAAAGATGAGCTTTATTCAAAGAGTAAAAGTCTCGTCTTCTGCATGAAACCTTGCATCTCCAGTTAAAATAAGGAAGCTCGGAGAAAGAATGCTATGGCTCCCTTATATGGTAAGAAGGTCGTAGAGCAGTGCTTTCCTGGTTTGGAGACCAGGCAGTTAGGATGTGGCGCCGGATGTGTGAACCAGTTTGGGCCTGCAAGTTAAAAGTTAACCTTTGGTCATTCTGATTAAATACGTGACCTTTTGATACGCTACAACAGAGTGTGGGGGGCCTCTGCTGAGCAGGACTCACTCTTGTGCCTGCTTTGGGAAGAGCCTCTGCGACAGTCTCTTTTCGATATTGCAATATTGAAATTAAACCCTTTTGATTGAATCATAGACAGCTTTCTCTTTATTTTTTAAGTCTCTAAAAATTCCACAACACTTCCATTCTGCTTCACAAGCAACTCTTGATTTTCCTAATGCTTGTTGTTTTTAACGGAGTCTGCTGATGTCATTTCCTACTAAGTTACAACTAAATCAGCGCAAGTCAACCAAAAGTTATGTTCAGCAACTCCACTGAGCCATTCAGAGTATCGACCCTTGATCCGGTACTCAGAAAGTTCCTGAAAATGGCCGCTTGGCTGGCCCGGTAAAGTGGAGGGAAGTTCCTGTAAATTCACCCTGACGTTCCGATAGTAGAAACGCAGCTGATTACTCACCACGACTCTTTCATGGCCAGTTGAGACTCTCCAAAGGCACTCGAACCATATCAGCCCCACGGGGAACAAGTCCACTTTGTGGTTGTAGTTTGTACTGTACTGAGAAAAGTAATGAAATTAACAAAGACATGTTAAAGAGATAAAGGAAGCTTCATAACTTCTGTTGTTGTGAAAATAAAAATCTTTAATCCAAAACTAATGTCAACACTGAAACCACCACTATGAATAGGATTAACAAAGATGGAAACTTTGGATAAAGTCCAAAGGGTATATCTGAAAATCTGAAATGTGCTGCTTGGTATACAAACACAAGTAAGTTGGCTTCGACCTCTTAAGGCAGAAAATAAAAGTTTTATAAATCAGGAGGGTCAACAGCCATGTCAAGTATTAAGAAGACAATCACTTACTTGTTCAGGAGCCATGTAAGGTGTGGTTCCTACTCCTGCAGATCTCTCCACGTGGTTCTCACCATTGATATCAACCATCATAGCGGCAAGACCAAAGTCTCCTATCTTCACGGTTTGGTCTTTATTTACCAAGATATTGCTAGGCTGATGTTTAAAAAGCAAAAACCAGTAAATTATGCATCAAATTTTGAATGCTGTGCAATGTGAATGTTACAGTTGGAAAATAAATATATTCATAAATTTACTTTCTTTGTACAAACTATAAACTATCACAGCAACCCATTTGTTTTAAATGAAGAAAATATGTATACAATATTTCTGTAAAGAGGGGTTGTGTAGAGTAATTAAGGATACTCTGCTGTAAGTCTGCAGAAGATGGGCCTATGTCCTGCTAGGTAAGATAATAGTTGCTTTGAAAAGCATTCTGTGAAAGCAAACTGCACAACGCCGTGTGTGTGGACTCTCCACATGTTGAATGCATCTAATGGTGGCAGTCACACCACACTGGTCTGCTCAAAATGCCTATTTAATTATATTTACATTCAGTTTCCTGTCTGCCTTTCTCCTTCGATTCATGGACCCCTCAGTCCTCTGGTTGCAGTTTTTTTGGAGAGGGCTGATTACTAGGGTTGGGCATGGAGCACCGATTGGAACCGGGACCAACTGTTAGTTTTTCACGGTTTTGATTCCTAGAATGCCGACCGGAAGAGGAATCCGCGGCCGATCTCTGTGAAAAATAAACGTGATCTGCAAATTGTGATCAGCGCTTTTCAGAGCTGATCACAGCAGCTGTCTGTGTGCAGCACGAGCCCCCCCCCCTCCCCCCACCCGCGCGCAGCTGCCAAACATAAACAAAGGCGTCTGCCGAACCTTTACTTCGTGATGTAAACTTTAACTCCTGCAGAGGAAACTTGTCAGATACGTCAACACGTGGATTTAATAGAAGCTTTAAAGAACAAACTCTGGACGGTGTGAGGCGAGTTTGTCTCACTGCAGAAATAAAAGTCAGCAGTCAGACGCAGGAGCTCACCAACACTCGTGTGTGTGTGTGTGTGTGTGAGCGTCAGAAGGCTGAACAATAACCTGTAGAATAATTAGTCATCATGCTAGAGAAGCTTCTCTGTGGTGGACCACACCAGCTTCTGCCACAATAAATAATAATAATAATAATTAATCACACACAAAGTTGTGAACAATTTCATTTCCTCTCTGAACTGTTTCTGTTGAGTTTTAATGTTTAAAATCTGTTGTTACTGACAGCAGCTACATTTAAGTTTCACTTTCTGTTCTGACTGAATGCTGCTGCAGCATGGAGGTGTAGTTCTCAGTCATCCTGGGGCCTCATTTATCAAGCTTGCTTACGCACAAAACGGGGTCGGAAAACTGCGTAAGCAACTTTCCACACCAACTTTGGGATTTATGAAAGAAAACTTAGCGGAAAAATGTGTGTAACTTTAAGTTGACTAAGGACCTGGCTTACACACATGCTGGACATGGAGAGCACCTGCAGTGCTGCTGCTGAGGAGATACAATTATGAAATCCTGCAGCATCATCACTTGTACCGCTTCGTTTTCACACAGAACAAGACCCCCCACACGCACACACACACACACACACACACAGCCTGAAGAGCAGAATACAGAATATCAGCAGGGGTACAGATTGAGACAGAACATCATGCGTGTGTGACAGTGTGTGTCCTGTCACTGTGACCCGATCGATCATGCACCCTGGCTACTTGTACAGGGCAGATCTCTGTTTGGCTGACTGGTTAACGTGTGTCACTTTCACCCGGGAGTCTGGGGATCGAATCCCGATTGGACCTTTTTTTTTTTATATCCACCACAGATCTCTCTGAAGAACTCACAACATTGACGGCTTCAGCAACGCTGTGCCACTCTGTGGATTTTCTCTTATTTGTTTTGCAAAAGCACTTCCTTTCATTTCTCCACCTCACCCACAGGTACCTCAACTTCTGCTTCCTTGATCTGCCTTGATCTACGGTCGCCATGTCATTGGTGGAGCGCTGCAACAGCCGGCTTATGTATATGCATGAGATCCACAAGGCACTTTGCATTGACTATTTATGGCAGTAAGTGGGCGTGGTGAGGGCGGGATGTGACTAAAAAGCAGCTGAGAACCTTTCTAGATAGTTTCTGATTTATGAAGCAGAGATTGTGTGCAGTTGTGTGTCCTCCATGTTTGATAGATCACACAGCTGATGGGTGTAAGTAAATATTTTTGCTGAGCTTAAGTACGGTTTTAGTAAGGATTCTACACCATGTTTGATAAATGAGACCCCTGGACATGATCATCCTGAGTTTTAAATGAAAACAGCTGGACGATTCTGGATATGATGGTAGGGTTGGGCATCGAGCATCGATTGGAACCGGTTCCAACTGTTTATTTTTCCCGGAATCGTTCAAAGTTTTTTATTTTGATTCCTAGAACGCCGACCGGAAGAGGAATCTGCGGCCGATCTCCGTGAAAAATAAACGTGATCTGTAAATTGTGATCAGTGCTTTTCAGAGCTGATCACACCAGCTGTCTGTGTGCGGCATGTATTGGTTTTCATCAATATGGCAAAAACTGCTGCAGAGAAACCTCTATTGCACCTTAAAGTCCTACACAGAACCCTACTTCTACAAATGCAATTTGTATAACAGTAGCACATTTTAGGAACTAACAAGCGACGCTTTCTAATCAAGACTCACCTTGAGGTCTCGATGGAAGAGGTCTTTACAGTGCATGTGTTCAAGTGCACTGACAATTTGCTTTATAATGAGATGACTTTGCTTTATTCTCTCCGAACATTCCAGGTTGCTGTTGTTCATTTTTTCTATCCGGTCTTTAAGATTTCCATTTTCACAAAATTCCATTTTGATGTACAGATTCAGAGGTGATCTACAGAAGATGAGACAATGGTAGCATGGCTGTTATTCTATATCTATATCTATAGAGAGCCTTGTTTTGCAGGTCTCTTGGTTAATAACAAAATCTAAATAAAAGATCAGTATGTTCAAAATAGTCTAGACAGAGTAATATAGTAACAGGTAATAAGGCAAACAAAAATGTGTAAAATGTATCTAGACAAACTGAAATGATTTTTAAAGATTTATTTGCAACAGGGAAGATATTAATTGCTTATAATCTCCTCACAGAAACACACTTCAATAGACTGTAAACCTACTTAGACGACCTGAAATCACCCCAGGAAAGGGAGCGGTCATTGATGTCCTTGGAATTTGAATCCTGTATCCAACAATCGTAGTATCTCACAATGTTTGGGTGAGAGAGATTTGATAACGCCTTTGCCTCTTTCAACGCATTCCTAAAAAACAAAAACAAGAAAAAGGTAAAGTAATGAAATTGTTGGTCATGTGACATTGCTTAGTCGAACATTGTTTAGGTAACTTACTTTTGGGCAGTAACTATCTTTACGGCGCATTCCATGTTCATAAGCGTATCCTTTACCAGGATAACTCGACCAAACTGTCCGTTTCCCAGAGGTTTAATGTTCTTGTATCTGCAAAACATTTACAAATTTCATTAGAATGGCACAATGCAACAAACACCAACGTTCATAAATCTTACGTCTGTAGTGTGATGTTTCCATTTACCTTGACTAGGTTGAAGAACCGGGAGGGCGAAAAAAAAAAGAAGACATGCATTCATTTAAAATCCTCAGAAGTCATGACATCGAGAGACTAAATACGAGATATTTTCCATTGATGCTTCTCTCTAAAATATCCAGTATATTTTTATTCATCATTACTTATTAATTTATTTACTTTAATTACAACATAAAGTGAACTTGATTTTGACTCAAGTGAGAAATGCACTAAACACACTTTCAAAAACGACGTTCGTGAATTTAGAATGAAGCAAGGAATTAGTCTGGCAAGCCAGAATAAATATATTATTCAGTCTGGAAACGCTCCATTGACGGCCCTCGTCGTGGGGCGGGTTCTACTGTTGTCTTTAAAACGATCTCTGCATGCTACTGGACAATGAACAATGTGACGTACTCGCCGCAACGGAGTGTGTAAACGAGGCAGTCTGCTGTTGAAGAAGGCAAAAAACATCCTTTTTCTAAATAAAGGACTTAAATACATCTATCTGCTCCGGATTCTAATGAAGCCCAAGAACAAATGGTCCAAATTGATATAAAAGCCAATTCAAACGAGCTTTCGCCATCTTGTTCCACTCTGTTGCATCATCCCGCCTACCAGACGAATAGAGGGCCCTGATTGGCCCACAAAGCCGATAGAGCACAGTGATTTGCCCACTACCTTATCAGTTTGAAACCCCTATAGAGAGCTGTGATTGGCTGGCAGCCGAAATGCTGCTAGGGGCTGCGGAGGTTCCAATGGAGCGTTCCTAGACCAAACTTTCCAAATCAAGAATTTGGTCTAGTTCACTAGGCCTAGCAAGGAATAATTTATACTCTTTAATAAGTCTGTTTTACCAATATCAACTCACAAAGTACCCTACATTCGTTCAATCATCAACAAAAATGACAACTTCACGTACAACACAAACTTTGAAGAAACCTACCTGTGGCTTGGTGGAGCCCACTGAATCAGAAAACAGTCTTTGAATGTTTCCTGATGACTCAGCAGAATCCCTAAAGGAAAAAGAAGCTAATTTAAATGTGCACATAAGACTTATTTGATAACACTTCTGCACTCGTGTATTCTGTGGCGAGGGCCGCCTGAGGAACGCTCCCCTGGCCCTCTTAGTGCGTACAGGAAACTGCGATGGACAAACAGTAGACATAATGTTCGATGGGACCAGGTGCTGAACCCGGGTCTCCCTGCTAGAAGCATGCAGGAGATGCAGAACCTTTGGAGTGCATAGAACGAGTGCGTCACCATGCGATCCATTTTTATCAAATCTGTGATGAGCATTGTGGACACGGGCCGCACTAAGACGGTGTAAAGGATCAGTGCCTTACACATTGCATTCAATTGTATGCATATCCGTATGTATATGAATGAATGACAGGACAGAGGTCAAAACTTAAGAAGTGGCAGCGCATGAGGTGCTGACTAAAACTGGTAGACAAGAAACTCAGCAGCGCTTGAAGGCTCATCAGGGGATTTCCTCCATCAAACTATAGTAGATGTAAATTGTTAAAATTTGCATAAATTCAAACAATAATTGTACCTATTTTTAAAAGGGTTTAGTTACCCATCACTTACATTTGTCTTACTTGTTAATCTTAATTGCTTGACATTCCTTTTATATGAACCTTTAAGTTTAAACTTACTTATGTTTTAATCTTCTGTACTTTGAGCTGGAATTGCTCAACATTCTGATTGCTTGATTTTCAATTGCATCTTTAATTTTACATTCTTTCAGTTTATATTTCTTGATTTAATAATCTCATATTTTGCTTAAACTTTAGTTCAATAGACATGTTAATGTTTAATGCTTAACTAGAAGTGTATACCTTATTAACAAAAAAAATCATAAAATAGCAAAACTTACAAAAATTATTTTGTATGGATTTACTGTTTTTCTTGACCGTGGCCTTTTGGCTGATCTTACTGTGTTAAAATTTCTTGATTTATTCAAAGGGTCATTTTATTAGAACCCAAAAGACACACCTCGTCTCCTGCGAATCATTTTACCCATCAAAACTACTCAGATAATTACATAACTGATAGTTCCTTTATCATAAAAGGAACTTCAGCTTAGCTCAGGCTTAACCTTTATCCCTAAATCCAGAAGCCGGCTGGGATCAACAAGGCTTGTGCAGCATCTCTGGATCTGAAACTGCACACCCGTTGCATCAGAATTCTATGATACCATTGCCGCCAGTTCGGCGGTGGGTCCAATCCAGCAAGAGGTAAGCCAGGAACCAGACGAACTCTGAATAGTCCAGTCTGGCTCCCCACGCAAGTAAGGGCTCTGCAAGCCCGAGCCGGGTCTGTCCACTCAAATGGTCGGGGGTTGTACCAGGCTGCTGGATCACAAGAAAAGTTAAGTGTTAATGCGCCGATAGGGCCTCGATGTCGAGATCAATTTTAAGAGGAACCGATAAGAGAAAATCAACTAGAACTCTTAGGAGACACTAATCAGCAGGGCTGTAGCGACGCCTCGATGACGTCGACAGCTCGATTCTAAAAATTCGTCGACGTCAGATCCGGTAGTCGACGCACCGCGCCCACTTGTTGCATCCCCAGGAGTTTGTAAATAGAGGAGGAATCTGCCTGTTTTTCCTCTAGTTCGCCCTCCTCTCCGCCTTCACTAACATCTCCACCAAATACCGAAGACCCGGAACAATGTCCGTCCGCTACTAGATTCCTTTCCTGTTTTACCCGCCGTTGTCTCCCAGCAACGGACAACAACTTCCGGGGTCAGATGCGCTGCTCCGTCTCTACTGCAGATGCAGAACATCACCGGGAGCGTTTCTCCCTTCATAAAGGAGCTTCTTTCAGACATGAGGAGAGCTGTTTAGGTGGTAGCAGTCTCTCCTCCATGCTGGTCTGTTTGCCGCTGGGTGTTTTGGTTTATTTAAACTTGGTAACTTGAACTTAACGTTGGTAAAGCTACTGTTAGCATTTTCGCTAACAGCTTCTTGCGTTTGGATAAGCTGTTACGTTTTGGTTTAGAGTTCATCGTTTTTGTGGTGCAGATCTCCCTTTTATTACATTTAGAGTGTTGTGGGTTTTCGGTTTAGTTTAAAATATCACCTGAGTTTGGTTTAACCGCCCAGTTTAGAGGTTGGACTTTTGGAGATCCTTATTTTGGTCCAGAACCCAGTAATCTTTGCCCAGTGGGACATCCCTACTTATTTGTACTTTTGTTTTAATTCCCCACAGGCAGAATTAGTTTTATTATTCCCAACCTGTGGATGGAAAGATTTATGATTTTTTGTTGTAAATAAACCTGATCATCATTTTAACTTTAAATCCCGTTATTGTCCCTTCCTTTTTGCACACGAGCCCAACTCCCCAGGAAGGGTCGTAACACCACTCGCCTCACGCACATAAGTGACCAAAACAAGCAGCATGGAGACACTCCATCTTCAACCACCTCTCAGGCAGCAGCCTGCACTCCCAAGTTCTACACGTCACCAGAACATAACCAACCGCATCACAATAAAAGCAGTGTTACACAAAATGGAAGGCCTGTAGTGTTTATTCTCTTACAATTTATCCATTTTTTTGAGGAATTTATTTTAGATTTTCTTGTTTTTATTAATTGTGCAATAGAAAAATAGATTAATACTATTAATCTACTAGATTAATCGTCTAAATAGTCATTAGAATAGTCGACTATTCGATAAAATAATCGTTTACCCCCAGCTCTACTAATCAGCCTAAAAACTTAGCAGATTCGGTGGTCCTGAGGGGACGAGCTCTCTATTGTCCAGTTACTTCATATTCATAAACTTTGTATGCCAGTGAGAGTCTTACTTTGCTGGTGGACTGGAAATGGCCCAACTTCCAGATGTTGAAGATCTAGAGGTGACCTAAAATGAACATCAGTGTGTAACATATCAAATCATAATAAAAATGTTTACCCAAGTGGAAGTTAGTGTTCAGATGAACCATGATTACAAACTACTTTCATATCACAACGGAATTTACAAATGATCACTTGCCTTGTTTGCTTCATCTTCATCTTCCTCTTCCTCAAGCATCCTAGCCACTTTTGCAGCATTAGGTTTGACTTTTTCGCCAGTCTCACCCACAGTGTCATCTGTCCCATCAATACACATTTTTCTGAACAATCTGTGGAAGAAACGAGACAAGATCCTACCATTAACAGAAAGGACATCTTATTTGTCACCACCACTCTATTTTGTTGAGTTTGTGACAAAAACTTCAATGTTTAAGAAAACAGAACGATTAACTACGCTGACTCTGACCTTTTATGTAAAATCCACACGCTGATGTACTTAGAAAGTAGGTCCTTACGCCTGCGGCCATCTTACTTCGGACTGCTGCCCTCCCTCTAACGCTGATGTCAGTGGTGCATGCACTATATAAACAACTCTAATTTGCCCAATTTTCAACCGATTTTCATACGTTTTGATTTTATAAACATGAGAGACGTGGCTATGAAATATATCAGTTTTGNTAGAAGGAAGTGATGTGTGGAAAAGTGTATTTAAATGGAATCTAAAGCTTTGGAATGAAACTTATGATGCATTGCATAATTTGTCACACATAGGTAATTGGACAGTCTGTTCCTTGCAGACTATTCATGCTGAGACACAGAGAAATAGGTTTCAAATACAGGTAATGAGTAATAACTATCATGCATGGCGAACATTATGGAACATCAGTAGTTCATTATGGCTACAGCTACATGCAGAAATGACGATTTGTAATAAATCTATGTGTACTGGATACTGGGATCAGTATAATATGACATCAGTAATGACTGTGTGTAGATATCAGATACTGCCGGTGATAACCACTAAAGGGTTTTGGTATCTCCATGTTAGTGGAGAGTGGTGGGATGTTAAAACAAATCGAACATATGAAGTAAAACACTGTGATGAGACTGATAAGGGTTTAGCCTGCCCATTGGTAAAAGGACATAGCAATCCATGTTTCACTGATTCAAGGGTCGTACTCTGTGATTGGACGGTCACACCCCCAGAGGAACAGTTTTGGCAGGTGGGTCCTAACACCTTATGCGTGGCTACAATGACCAATTCCCCACAGGTACCTTCAGTTCCCTTTTCAGGTTGTCTCAAGGGTATACATATGTGGGAATGGAATAACGTGACCTATTGGTTGAGTAATTACACTGTATCTAGTCGGCTGACTAAGATACAATGGGAGGTTTTACACTCCCCTTGGACACTCTCACTGGAACGATTCAAATGCGCATTGGATGGTTCCACTGAAGTGGCAAAATTGATTGACTCTCATAGGTCCAACCTTTCCAGGCTCATGGTGTCTACTCTTGTGGCACAAGGGGAAATAAAACATGTTGCTACATTGATTGAACAGGCTTCCGCTCATCATTGGTGGGATATATTTACAGGCATGTCGAGTACCGCTAATAAAGTGCTAATTCCACCTATGATTGCAGCATTAATTATAATCAGCATTCTAACATTGTGTAATCTTATTATTTGTTGGTATGTTATTCGATTAAGAAGAGAAATAAATTGGGTAATAATGCAAAGACTACGATGAAAATTAAAGTGGAACTACAAGGTATGTTATAAATGACGTTGGTTTTGATGGGGAAATGGTGATGGATCCATGATGTTACATAAATTAGATGAAAAGTTCAAGAGTGGAAAAAATGTTCTAAAATAAAATGTTTTATTTTATTTTAATTACCTTAAAAGACTCAAAGTCTCTTTTTACACTTTATATTTATTTAATCAGGATCGTTGTCAAGTCGACGCCAGAAACAATGAAACACAACTTGAATATCAGATGAACAACAAGGCTTTATTCAACCAGCATTCATACAAGTTATCAATCATGAACAAAACATTTCTCTTACCGTTGCTTATGGGTGGAGAGCTGAACACCCCAGTTAGAAAACGTAATCCATGATAGGTGAAGAACTGAACACATGTAATCCATGAACCTCGTCAGGTAGAATCCTTCAAGCAGCTCTAACCCCCTGAGCTCTGCTCTGCTCCTTATACATTCCCTGATGTGCGTGCAAAGCTGCACACCTCCACCAGGATTACCTTGATTACATCCTCATGATCACATTATGTTCGGCTCTACCATGATTACCCTTGATTACATCCTCATGATAAGTGTGATTGACAAACAGTAGTGATCAATAACTTGTATAAAGCAATTATACAACAGATGACAAGTTCATTTTTATTACAGCAGGAAACTCTCCTTACTTCACTCCATTATCCAGCTGTTTTCCCCTATCCTGTCAATTTCCCATACATATGATGTTTATGTCTGCAGCCATGTAGTTTCCATGGGCGGCCATCTTAACGTTGTGGAAGGGTTTGAGTGCCCCGATACCCAATCATCTGTTGTCTGTGGCTTCATGTCCCTGGTTGGCCACCCATATGTGCAGGCTAGAGCCCCCTCCCCACCAAGGTGCTGCCCTGAGGCGTTATTAGACCGTTCTTCACTGACAGAAGCGGGGTTGCGATGCACAGGTGCTATGGACCCAATAACCACCAGCAAGCAGGGTGGGTGAACGAGGCTGTAGATAGCTTCCGATTTGGGAAACGGCTAAAGGGCCCTTACACCCAATTTTTCTCCACTCTGACCATCTTTAATCTGCTCTAGCTCAAAAACTACAACACCTACACTATTTAAACCTATTCTAGATTATTCTACTATAACTGCAGATCACATAAAACACAGTGTGGAATTTGTGAAACCTTTCCCTGATTTGTAAAACGCCAACAAAGCCTGATTTATGCATTTTTTCAGCATCTGTCCAACACTGGAACAGCTGTAGCTCAAAGACTACAACACCCACACTGTTCAAACCTGTTCTAGATTAATCTACAACAATAGTAGACTGCATAACGTGTTTGGGATTTGTGAAACCTTTCCCTGATTTGTAAAACGCCAACAAAGCCTGATTTATGCATTTTTTCAGCATCTGTCCAACACTGGAACAGCTGTAGCTCAAAGACTACAACACCCACACTGTTCAAACTTGTTCTAGATTCATCTACAACAATAGTAGACTGCATAACATGTTTGGGATTTGTGAAACCTTTGCCTGATTTGAGAAACTTCAACACAGATTGTATTTTTTGGTGACATGTAGCACAGTTACAGAGTTTGCGTGTCTTTATTAAAAACAAGCAGAAATATTCAGCCTCACACTTTTTTATTCTCCCACATTTCAGAGAGTTCCGAGTTTCATGAGAAGTTCCGCTTTTTCGATAAAAAGCAAATCAATAATCCCAGGATGGCACGTACTCCTCTCAATCTGTGCTCACAATCTACCTCAAAGCTACCTTACTCATTATTAGTTTGTGTTAATGTACCCCCTTGGGGGATCTCAGCGGCGGCCATGGGTTTCTGCCTGGTGGCTGCATCCCCCCTGAGTAGGTCTGGGTGGGGGCCTGGGGGCGGCGGGCCCTGTGTGGGGATCTGGGTGGGGACTTGGGAATGAGGTCCTGACTCGTAAGCTGCCGGGAAGAAGGCAGGAACAAGCGGCAGTGCATGCCCCAGGCTCAAGGGCCTCAGGTGGACCTTGGCTTCTCTGGAATAATAACTCTGTCCCATCACGGGGACTGGCTGCCAAAAAATGATTAGCCACCGTGGGATCACGCACGGTTTGGGTAAAAGTAAACACAACGAAAGCCAGTTCTTACCACAAACCATCTTTCAATCGCAAATATTGCAAAAAGGATTAATATATCCTCATTGTGAACGTTTAAGACAAATAGCAACACTTAAAATAACTTCCGAAATGGAAAAACTAATATCTGCGATAAACATCTGTTTAAGTACCGGACCAGGTCATCTCTGCTTTCTGAATGTCCATATTGCTAGATATGCAGAGTTTTAAGGCGAAATCCCGGGGAATTTCGTCTAAAAAATGCAATTACCCTAATCGTGCGCGATCCCGCAGTGGCTAATCATTTTTTGGCAGCCAGTCGCTTTTTGGCACAACACCGGGACCAGAGTGAATAGGGTGTGTATGGGGAGTGTGAGTGGGTGTCTAGCTTTCATTTTAGGTTGTATGTGTATGTGGGAGCATGAGGAAGGGAGTTTTCTGGTTCAACTTCAGCTACTTTCTATCAGGGGGGTTGGCAACACTGGTGTCTTGTCCAAGGAAACACCGTCTTCCATATTTCCCTCTAAACTACTTTCTCTTTCGTTTGTAACTGCGTATAAACACAGTTTGTGGATACTCGTGTGTGTATTACAGCTCACATGTGCAAGTACCTAAAGTTATGCACAAAATGCTTTTTTACGATTAAAAAATGTTTTACACACACAAGTACTCAGGCGCGCAGATAGGGTGGGGGATGGGGGGGATCTGTCCCCCTCAGATTCAGATCGGCCCCGATCCGTCCCCCCAACTAAGGCCAGAAAGAAAACAAAATCGGAGTTTAAGCGCTTGAAGCTGCTTTTTCCAATTACAATGAATGCAGCATGACGTAAACAAACACCGACTCCAGAGGCGCCAAAGTGGTTGCTGCTATGATGCAGAATGAAGCGAAAAAGGTAAGCAACGATTACTGTGTATTTAAAAAAGACCAACAGTGTAAGTAGGCGGGACCGATCTGTCTGTTTATGCGTGTTGGTTCTAGTTTCAGTACGTTGTTGTCAGTGTTGGGACTTACTTGTTATAAGCGCCAAAGCCTCATTGCTGACTTTAACAAGTCTCATCTACAAATATGATCCCTCATGAAGTTACTACTTTACACCAGAAGATAGTGGAGATATGGAACCTTCAGGCTGAGCAAAGTTTGGTAGTTTTTAGAGCTTGGAAAACGCCTCCCGCCGAGAGGCTCCCAGTCGGGGAGAGGAGGAGAGGGGCACAGCATGAAGAGCGCAAATATTAGATAAAACCTGTATTTGCCGGCAGGTCTGGTCTTTGTTGCCTGATCACTTTGTCTGGTCATGACTGACTCTGATTATGAAGCAGAATATTGACTCTGATGAAGAAATTCACTCATCCAGCCGGGAAGATTGACGCTGCTGCTGCATCAGACAGCTGGTGCTGCACGAGAGGTGTGTGGAGCTTACAAGCTCCAAACGTTGGGTTTGATGTTTGTTTAACCTTCTTTGGGACGTGATGGATGTAGAAACTATGTAAAAAAAATAAAAAAAAGCTGTAAAAAGGGACAGATGCTGAAGCGTTATGTATGGAAGTCAAGTGTGCCACATAATCATAAAAAGTAAACTATAAAATTTAAAAAGAGATTAGGGCTGCACAATATATCGAAAAATTATCGTCATCGCGATAACAGGACATGCGATAGGCCCATCGCAAAGCACGTCAAAAACGGCGATAAATGTTTGGTTCAAACATTTCCATCCGTGTCATACATCAACTTTTTGTAAACCAGCTCTGTTTTTTACGCTGAAGTATTGTTTGACCAATCAAATGTAGCCCTTCTGATATGCGGCCAATCAGATGGGTCTGTTCACGTAATACGCCCGCCCCCTACGTAGACCCTTACCCCAAAATTCCACTATCTCCGCTCCGCCCCCGCTTTCCGCTGCCGCTCGCTTCCCTTGTTTGTCATGCTGGCTCAGAGCAACGAACGCACTTTGTGCTGAGGTTTCTGGAATCAGCGCTGCTTTCAAACGTGAACGTGAGTCCGCTCGGTGTCGTTAAGCAGCTGATAATAACCGGGATGACTCCGACACGTGCCGGTGAACCAACCCACCGTTAGCCCCAGGCTCCGGTTAGCTTCCAGCTAAAAGGCTACAGCAGCACTCTCCTCCCAGTCCCACCCTGAGCTGCTAAAGAGGGCCTGGAAAAGTTCCCCCACACATCAAAGTGATTTTTCATTTATGAGCCTTTATAACCTTGTTAATCAGGATAGTTGGTTTGCTGCTGCACATAAACTGTCAGTCAGAAGCTCTGCTAGCCGCTTATCTTAGAGGAGCTAGTTCAGTTTGTTAGCTTGTTATCAGAATCATAGTTGCAGTTTCATCATCTGAGCTGCTTTTTAAGATCTAGGTAAACTTGTTCAATTTGGGGTTAAAAACAAATGTTTTCACATGTTTTCCATGTAGTTCTTTTGCCAGTTCCTCTTCTGAAAGGTAGACAATTGTTTTTCTCTTTCCCTCAGAAAATCTTAATATTCTCCTAGTTTGGCCCAGCACAGTTCACTTCCCAGTTACAGCACCAGCCTTATATCATAACCACATAAGTGGAGAAAATGTTCAGTAGCAATGAGAGAATTTGCTGTTGCATTTAAGTGATGTTAACTATTATTTAACATTTAAACTTATTTTCAGATTTTTTTATTTATTCAAAAACCCTGGTAAGGGATGTTTTTCTGTATTTGGAGCATCAGAAACAGTTTTATGGTGGAGGTGATGTTTTAAAGTCACTGAGAAACTGCATGCATGCAGTTTGTTGTTTTGCTGCTAATACAGCAGCAGGTGCAGCTGCTAATACAGCAGCAGGTGTAGCTGCTAATACAGTAGCAGGTGTAGCTGCTAATACAGTAGCGGGTGCAGCTGCTAATACAGTAGCAGGTGCAGCTGCTAATGCAGTAGCAGGTGCAGCTGCTAATACAGTAGCAGGTGCGGCTGCTAATACAGTAGCAGGTGCAGCTGCTAATACAGTAGCGGGTGCAGCTGCTAATACAGTAGCGGGTGCAGCTGCTAATACAGCAGCGGGTGCAGCTGCTAATACAGTAGCGGGTGCAGCTGCTAATACAGCAGCGGGTGCAGCTGCTAATACAGCAGCGGGTGGTGCGGCTGCTAATACAGTAGCGGGTGCGGCTGCTAATACAGTAGCAGGTGCGGCTGCTAATACAGTAGCGGGTGCAGCTGCTAATACAGTAGCAGGTGCAGCTGCTAATACAGTAGCGGGTGCAGCTGCTAATACAGTAGCAGGTGCGGCTGCTAATACAGTAGCGGGTGCAGCTGCTAATACAGTAGCAGGTGTAGCTGCTAATACAGCAGCAGGTGCAGCTGCTAATACAGCAGCAGGTGTAGCTGCTAATACAGCAGCAGGTGCAGCTGCTAATACAGCAGCAGGTGTAGCTGCTAATACAGTAGCAGGTGTAGCTGCTAATAAAGTAGCAGGTGTAGCTGCTAATACAGTAGCAGCTACACCTGCTGCTAATACAGTAGCAGGTGTAGCTGCTAATACAGCAGCGGGTGTAGCTGCTAATACAGCAGCGGGTGCAGCTGCTAATACAGTAGCAGGTGTAGCTGCTAATACAGTAGCAGGTGCAGCTGCTAATACAGTAGCAGGTGTAGCTGCTAATACAGTAGCAGGTGTAGCTGCTAATACAGTAGCAGCTACACCTGCTGCTAATACAGTAGCAGGTGTAGCTGCTAATACAGTAGCAGGTGTAGCTGCTAATACAGCAGCGGGTGCAGCTGCTAATACAGTAGCAGGTGTAGCTGCTAATACAGTAGCAGGTGCAGCTGCTAATACAGTAGCAGGTGCAGCTGCATATTATTGCAATAAAAATGTTATGTTGTAATGGAATTCATGCATTAGTTTTTGTTTGCTTTGAGCCCAGAGCAGACGTCACACGCCAGACGACATCAACACTGCATACTTTAGTATTTGTTCATTTATCGTGAGTAATATCGATATCGCAATATTAAGCACTGTTATCGAATATCGCAGGTTTTCCTAATATCGTGCAGCCCTAAAAGAGATTTATATATTTACATATAAATAAAAACTTTCCAAATATAATGAAAATTTCTAAATAACGTAAAAATACGAAAGAACATCTGTTGGTCAGGCTGAAACGTTTGGGAACTACTGCTCTAAGTGGTAAGTGAATTTCGTTTTTAAATATATTTTATGTGCAGTTTTTTTAGGGCTTTTATGTTTTCTGTAAAGATTGGTATGCTGAAAATCATTCAATGTTTTGCATAAAGCGTGAGGTTTTGGTTAGTAGTTGATTTGGAAGAATAACAAATGACTGAATTAAATAGTGGGGCGCCTCTGTCAGTGCGCCCCAGGACAGCTGTGGCTACATCGTAGCTCATCACCATCAGTGTGCGAATGTGTGTGTGAATGGATGAATGATACACTGTAGTGTAAAGCACTTTGGAGTCCTTACTCTGAGAGGCGCTATACAAGTGCAGATCATTTATTATTTATGGTGTTGATCAGGCAGAGCTTTGTTGCCCGCATTCCACTGCATAATGGCTTCAAACACGTATATAAAAGTGTGTTTTTACGCGAATCATTGGATGAAATTACACAAACTGACTGAGCTCTAGTTAAGGCGCTTGCAATAGTTTTTGTACGTGTGTGTGTTTGGGGGAGGGTACAATGGAACTTTGTCCCCCCTAGTTTGAAAATCCTATCTACGCCCCTGCAAGTACCCAAAGCTACAAACTAGGGTTACACAGATATACCAAACCAAGCGCCAACATGCGCAGAAATAAAAATGTTCTCTTCTTGGGCTTCTAGAAACTTCTATGAGTAATGACAAAACTTTGACCACTGCCTTTTTTTCATTCAGTCTCGCGGCGGCAGCAGTTCATAATACGCCAATTATTACATATTAGCTTTATGTTAGGTAATCTGAAGAATTTAGTACTTACCCGGTGTTGTGGTTGGAGACATCCGAACAAGTGTCACGATCCAGGGAATCAGCCAAACGACGTTTCTTTGCAAGTTTGGGTTGTTCAGCGCCTGCGGCAAACATCACAACGATGCAACAGATATACAACTGAGGAAAAAAAGATAAAGTTGCTAGCCTAGATGAATCTAGACCGTGATTTACAGAAGCGGAAACTACTTTGCTGCTAGAATCCTGCTGGAGAAGTTACAGCTTCTCTCTTTAGCTCACGCGCGCGATTTGGTTTAAGGACAAGGCGCGAGAACCCAAGAAAAATTTGTCTGCTGTCTTGATTGGATGAAAACAATCACGTGACCAGCAACAAGCGACGTGAACGCACGCAACGGTTAATTTCGATGGTTCATTTCCGTTTTTGAAAATAAAAGCGCCACGGTTTGCTCGATATTTACCAGTTTGAAAGTTGAGGGATCACATAATGTATTCACAGTTTCTTAACAGACTATTTTAATAGTGTGTGTGATTTGTTTTTGTATGTATACTTGTATATTTATTGGTTTATTGGTATCATCAGCAAATGTTAGATAAAATGGGGTAACAGTATCTCAGAGATATTAAAGGTCAGTAATGGAGTCAGATAAGGAGGCATTATATGTCCTCTTATTTTTAACCTGTACATGGATGATTTATCAGTGAAGTTAAAGGCCTGCAGGACTGGTTGTGAGGGTGCTGTTGTCATAAATCATCTGATGACCCACACTTGTATAGTGCCTTTTAGTCAGAAGACTCCAAAGCGCTTTACACTTCAGTGTAGTATTCATCCATTCACACACACAATCACAAGCTGGTGGTAATGTGCTACAGTGTAGCCACTGCTGCCCTGGGGCACGCAGATGGGGGGGGAGACTGCTAAGCATAGGCAGTGCTGTATGTATGCAATAGAAAATACACTCGCTCGTAAGTTTGAGTCGTGTTTTGATTAAAGTAAAGGTACCCTTGTTTTAGGCTCATTGTACACGGCCCACCTATGGACTAACTATAAGGAATGTAGCATTCTAGGTTGCAGGTTGTCTATAATGATGCTCAGCATCTGATACTGAGGAAGCCTAGATGGACGAGTGCAAGTGACTTAGGTAAATGCGAGGGTAAGCACCCTACAAGCTGCCTTAAAATGTTTTAATTAACTTATTTGTAGGCTGAACAATTCTAATAATGTGATTGTTTTAAATCTAACCAGTACCTGTGTCAGTGCAATACAATACCAAAGATGTGGAAACACTAGCATAAGTCTTTTTCTCTTTTTAGATTAAAGTTAATATAACTTATACTTTATTTTTACACTACTGTTATTGTCTGTTTTTGTTTTTCATGATTATTTGTCTCTTGCGCTTTAGTGTCATTTTGCGCTAATTTGTTTAATCTTATCTGTACAATGTTTTTTCTACTTCTACGACATGGACTAAGGGTCCGGAATAAAGAATACTTGACTTGTACTTTACTCTGTGTGCCAAGGTTTCCAGGTTGTCTTTGTAATAAAACATCCGTCTCAGTGAGATTTTACCATTTCAAAAAACACAAGAGGTGGTAGTGCAGATGGTACAAGTGTGTTCCCCAGTATCATCAGTGCCTTGTTAGTGTTCTCCAATGCCAAAAGTGCACCCATCTAAAACCATAGAGGGGAAAATCCAGCTCCAAGGAATAACTCACCCATTAATGCAAAACAAGCACTACAATTACAGCAAATTAGTCCATGATATAAAGACAAACACATTCAAATGGACAGTAGGGTTACACTGGTTAAAAACCTACTGTAGGTAAGAAATACGGGTTATGCAAAAGAAATTGAAATTTAAAAAGGAAGTTGTATGCACCAGCTTCTGAGGTGTTGACAGTAACCAATACCTTCATCATAAAGAGATGGTCAAGTGTAAAATTTAAACTGCAGATATGAAATTATATGTCCTCTCAGGTTGGAGAACTGTGCTCAAGGAAAGAGAACATCGGACAACACAGGGTTGCAGGATTATAACATTCATCTACCTCATGTGACTCCTTCAACCAGTGGACTTAAGTTTGTTTAGCCACGTTCCTTATGTCACAACATGAGTTATTTCTCATTCTAATGACTCGTGATTACGGATGTTATTAGCAACAAATCAGTAAAGATCTTTAAATGAAGTTTATTATTGAGAAAAAAAAACCTCCATAACAGTCATCATTCTGTACATTCAAAATCTCTTTAGCAAGAGTCCGGGCCAATAGAGCATCTAAATAGTTTCAAAACAAAAGACAACAACAACAACATAAGAAAAAAAGTACAGTGCAAATTTTACAATATGATCACAACATGATCACCAGCAGCCCTTAGTACCAAGACTTGTGCAGTTTGTAATTAAAAACTCTTATTCTGGATCAGAAATAAGCCATTGTTGGTAAATGACTCAGCAATTTAAATCAAGAATGAGGGTTCAAAAACCTTTAAGGCATTTTCACCAAAGCCAGTTCATTTGAGGAGTTTCATACATAACATGGCCATGTAATCTAATATTATATCTTCTGTTGATGGATTTAGGAGCCAAGAGGGAACATAGGTAGGGGGCAGTTCACTTTATATAGCCTTATAAAGAAAAAAACACAAACGCTCCAACCTACAGTTATGTGAACACGGCTAGCCAACAGTCTTCAAGCTACAATGAGCGTCGTAAGAAATGGCAAATCATTTTAAATTTGTAAAGCCGATCTGTCAGCTTGTTTAAGGCATGTACCAGGTACATTAACAGGTATATTACAGGTATTTAACTCAACCCATATTTAACCTCTTCAAGTCTCAAATATAAAGCAATAAATATCTAGTTTTACTAAAATTAACCATTTGTTGGCTGCTGACATAAAAAAATATAAATACGTTTTATTTTATTATTAAAATAAAATAGGCCCTCACCACCTGTGTGCATCCTCCACCAGAGGGCAGTATACATGTATAGGACTAGATATGGCTAGTTTTTGATGAAGGTACTAGTTCCGATTCGCCATCTAGACACTTTAAGGTTTATACACTCTTACGGTTTAACGGTTATGTTTGACAACTGTCACAAATTCCTTGGGTTATTAATTAATTTGCTCAACACATCACCATTAAGATAAAAAAAATGTTATCAACCGTTAAAGCTGCTTTAGCAAATTTACAGAACAAGCTAGGTTTTGAACGCAAACACGGTCACGGAACCACTCCCCTCGCATGCATTCCCTGAGACGCTTCTGCCGGAACCAAAGACCCACGATGCCAGAGGAAACGAGATAGTGCTAAACACCAGTCGCTGTTTTACAGGTCCAAACGTCTTTTGTTGTCTGTGTCTTTAAATGTTTTTTTCTATTTGGGATTAATAGTTTGTCCTAAAGTTGAAGTGGTAGCAGCCAGCTGGAGGAGAACCTCTCACACCAGTGATGTTCTGTTGCTAAAAACGCCAGTGGGTAATGAATGGAGGAACCATGGAAGTGAGGCGGTTAGGCCAGACTAACAACCGGATGGTCCAATAGTTGTTTTTGGTCCGAACGCAACTATTGGCGGAGGTATTTAGACAAATGCGAGAGAGCCACTTCATTCATTTTCTTCGTGTTTTTTTTATCTCCACAATATATTTGTAACTATATGTTAGAACGTTGTTAAGAGGTACAAAAAAATGTTTTAAGCTAATTTGTTTTCCAAAATTGCTATAGCAGCTTTAAAGCAAATGACCACTTTAGACCAAACACTTTTTAGAACACATTCTTACCCTGCAAACGTTGCATGGATGTGCAGATCATGTCTATATTGAGCCCGTCGGTCCAGACCACGTCTGTAGGACGTCCAAACTAGATTTTAGCACCGTGGGCTAAGCTTCCTCATAGATAATGAATTTAAGTACTAACTTGTAATAAAACTCTTATGAATACAACAGTTCTTGGTCTTAAAGCACTCATATGTAGACCAACCTTTTCAGACAAGAATAAAAGACCCACTGTTAAATTGTTAAAATGCACAAGGCTAAAGTAATCCTAACTATAGCACACCTTTTAAATAAACACATTTTGTAGTTTGTTTTTCACAGGTTTGATTAATTGTGATTGTTCATTTTCTGCAAAGCTCATGATTTAAGTGCTTTCAAAGTGCATCGAAAATAAACGACATTCCCCACAGACGACCAAACCCCCGATATCTGTATTTGTCCTCTTCAGGAGGATAAAAGCTGACGCTGATGAGTCAGACGGTGCGACTCTCCCGATTTAAACGTTGGGATGCGTTTAACTTTTCCAGCTCAGACTTGAGGGCCGTTGCTTCCGGTCGTTTCTCTGGATCCTCACACAGCAACAATTTAATTATTAGATCCTGTAAAGGAAAATGAAAGATTTTTGTGTGAACAATTAAAGTCATCCTCCAACATTATTAACAGTCCAACATTTTCTAATAAGATTTTGATTATAAATCAGCAGATTAAGTAAGAAGATGGTAATCTACCTCTTGTGGAAAAGTCAGGAAAAACTGTAACGGAAATTTCTTCTGCCTCACGCCATCCCAAATCTATTAACCATGATGCAGTCATGAAGAAATAAAAACATTTAGTTTGGTTTCATAAACCAACAAAGTCATTCTGAACACTAAAGTTGCAAATACGGAAAGACGTGTGAGAAAAATGCTTTAAACAGGCTTGCTCCAGGTTTTAAACAACAAACATGAGTTTATAGCCCTTTTCAGACAGACATTCTGGAACATTTGCGGACAATTCAATCCGGTTTTTAACCGGAACTGTGTTTTCAGACACACCACTTTTGTACCGGAACTTGTCCTTTCGGCTGCGTTCACACAGCAGGGAAAAGTTCCAGATGTCTGACGGCGGGGGGTGGGGGGAGAATCGGACTTATGTTAAGAAGAAGAAGAAGAAAATATCATTTCTATAGCGCCTCTCAAGATAAAAATCACGAGGCGCTTAAGCATAATTCTGCGCACACGAAGACGCATAAGAGACCTGGATGATGAAGCTCAATGGTTAAAGGAATCACTGAAGCGGTGTGAAGCGCTCCGTCGCGCGTCTAGGCGGTACCGTAGGAGGCGAGCTGCCGTGGTTCGCCGCATGCTACAGCAGCGGGCTATCTAGGTGCGCACAGCGTCCCCCGGTCCCCTCCTCCTCCCCCTCCCCCTTGTCCGGAACTTTACCTCACCAGTCTGAAGCAGCCACCCTGTCCGTAACAAGTCCGGACCTGTTACTAGGGGCTTCGTCCGGTAAAATTCCAGAACACGTTATCCGGATGTTCGTATTCAGACACGAAGGTCTTACGGACAGAGTCCGGAACATTTCCGTTTTTCATGGCCTGTCTGAAGGGGGCTTATGTAACATGTGTGGTCAGTAACTTTACGTTTACGGCTGGGACCTCTTTATGAAGGACTCACCTTGACTCTTTCATGGCCGGACGAGAGCTTCCAAAGAAGCTCAAAGAAGATCAACCCAAAAGCGAACATGTCCACTTTACGGTCATATTTTTTACCGGTCTTCTGTGAGATAAAGAACACTTTTATTCTTGCTGTTTTATTGCTACATAATGCTCTTCAGCCATAAAAACTTTTGACTTTGAAATGAAATGAAACGTTAGATAAAAAGATGCTTGGTACATGAAGCAAACTGAGTAGAAATACATTTGTGACATGAAGAAAAAAGATAGCATTTATCAATAATCCTGCAATAAGGAGTCACCTGTTCCGGAGCCATGTAAGATCTGGTTCCAGTTCCTTTAGTCTTCTCCAGCAGGTTTTCATCATTCTCATCTGTATCAGTTGTGGCCAGACCAAAGTCTCCGATCTTCACCGTTCCGTCGCTCCCAAACATTATATTGGCAGGCTGAGGATTAAAAAACAAAGACAATTAAACTGAGTATAAATTATTTATAACTTTATTTATACTATTTTCTAATTACAACAGAATATTTGAAGCCACTCAGGCGCCTGAAAACTTAAATTTGAATCATTTCTGGATGAGAAAAACAAACAAACAAACAAAAAAACTATTAATGACTCCTAAATTCAACACATTTGAAAAAGAATGTCACCTTGAGGTCTCTGTGAATGAGGTTGTTGGAGTGAATGCATTCGACTCCACTGACTATCTGCTGGGCAATAGGAAGACCTTCTGCTCTTCTCTGTGGGCCTTTTAGATCATTAATGTTCTTCTCTTGTATCCAGTCTCTAAGGGTCTCTTGTTTACATAATTCCATTTTAATGTAGAGGTATTGTTGACACGAGCTACTCTTAGAGCTGCAACAGAGAGGGAATGATAACATGGTTGGTTGGTTGTAAAAGGAGAGACAAATTTTGAAATTAGACAAGACTTACTCAGAGGAGCTGACACTGAAGTCCTCATCTTGGTATCTTGAATCTTCTTCCCAACAATTGTAGTATCTAACAATGTTGGTGTGCAGGAGGTCCGATAATGCGATCACCTCTCGCAAAGCTTTTCTAAAGGGGACGATAAATGACTTTATTAATAAAAATACATGTTGTCATTCTTGTAATGCCTTTGCTAATAAAATGACTTTAACGTACTTTGTGCTGCGAACAATCTTCACGGCGTAATTCTTGCCCAACAGTTTTTCCTTTACTGTGTAAACTCGACCAAAGCCTCCTCTGCCAAGTGGCCCGGTGACTTCAAAATCTGATTTAAACCTGGAGAATATAAAAAGACTGGTTAGGCAAGAGTGATCCTTTATGAATCCTAAAGTACAACAGAAGGTTTCTGTCATACCTTGGCTCAGCTGGTGTACAAGCAGCATGTTCAGTAGCTTTACTTTTGACGTCCTAAGAGAACAATTTACTGGATTTTACTACAGCTACAATGTTTGTGTTCAACTTTGCAATATTTAAACAATCTTAATTCAGTACTAAAGTGAGCGGTTCACTAAGCATTATCTTGTTATAATATATTGTTTAAAATGCTAAACAACACAAGTGAGGGTGTGTGTTTTTGAAACCTACACCTACAGATTACCCAAGGGTGACGACAAAAACCACTTCAGAAATGATTTGAATTATTATAGAACAAACCTGCTTGCTGGAAGGCTTTACTGAGTCAGCAAATATCACCGAGTCGCTCGTGTTTTGTGATAATTCACTAGAGTCTCTGAAAAACAAATTATAAGTACATTCTCAAATCATGGCAGCAATTTAATTATAGTTTTATATATCAGGACACAATGAAGTTACTTTGGTTTTCATCAGGTTCTAAAACTTCAAATGCAAAACAACAAAATGTACTCCACCATTGTTGTTGTTTAATAAACAGCTGTTCTTGTCTCACACTCCTGAGTCCTCCCCCCACAAACACCGCCCCACCCCAATGAGATTAGCCTTTCGTAGAAGACACACCATGCCAGCAAATCAGCGTAATACTGTCGCCACTGTGTGTCTTATCAAAGCGCCGTGGGGACATGGCGTTGCGGGAATTTTGCTGTATTCGTGCCACCAAGCAGTAGTGATTTTGCCGCAACGCTAGACTTGTGAATGCATTTTACTCCTTGGTGCAACAGAAGGTGGCGTCATGATCACGTGGGGAGTTACTGCCGAGCCCCGGCCAGAAACTATGTTAAAAATTAAAGTAAATACAGGCAGTATGCTGAGATGATCAACTGGAGCGACGCAGAGCTCCAGGAGCTTCTTTCCGTTAGAGCTGGAGCTCAGATCGCCAAAGACTGCACGGGAACTGTGGAGGACAGACACCTGTGGGAACGGCTTTTGAACAAAACTTAACAAGCGTGGCTTCAATCGCAATAAAAAGCAAGTTATGTCCAAGATAAACGGAAGTCTACGGCAGCACAGGGATCACCCCATACCCTTTTTTGTAAAAAGGACATGATTGTGCCACATTACCGCCACGGTCTGACTACTTTTGTTACCTAAGGCTCCCTGATGCTGGCGATAGGGGGCAGTAGATACCTAAATCACTGCAAGTACGCATTATTTTTGTGTTCAAATAAGACCTTACCAACGGATGGCTCTTAGGGTCAAAAATCCCTGGGAGTGCAACCTCCAGCAACATAACAAGAACATCAGATTCCCTTTCACCACTGGCAATGAGTGAAGAGGTAAATGTGTAAAACAACGTTTATTAATGGTGAAAGTGTTGTAACCATTCGTTACAAATCAGTAAATGTGTTTTGTCCTCATAGACTTCCGTAGAAGGAAACAATATGGCGTTTCCCAGAGACTTGGACTCAGTCTCAATACTCACACTGCGCCCTGCGGACTTCAGAAAAGAGCACTTGGAGAAAGTGCGCAGTAGGGTTCGAGTGCGTAGTACACACGTGTGTGCAAATAATTGCAGAATTGAGACAGGGAGCACTGCGTTATCGATCGCAACGCATGCCGTGATGCTGGTTGTTGTGAAACTTTTTTCAAAAACCTTTACTAACAACTTTTAAACAAACAGCCAAACAGCTATTTGAAATAAATTAACATTTATTGCTGCAAATAATCGTCCTAAAATGAACTAATTTCATTAGAAAATACATATTTCCAGAAAAGGAACTTAAGCCTTTTCTCCCGCAGCAATGGCTTGTGGGTAATACCCTTGCCCAAGGTCCGCATCGCTGCAGACTTGGGTGAAGTGCAGATTAAGGGTGCAATGGGGACGTGATCAACTTCTGCACTTGAGAATCGGGACACCCTATGCACTCGCCCCCCTGGCCGGGAACGCGCAAATGAAGGGCGCAAGTGTGAGTACTGGGATTGGGCCTCAGACCCGCTCTCATGTATTTTAGAACAGATTTTTATGGTTATATATTATGAAACTGCCAATATCTTTTAACAACTGGGCATCTTTTAAGTCATTTACTACAACATTTCGATGGATATTTCCAGAGATTAACGGTAAAAACTACACACTGTCACTTTAAACTGGTTCTGTCTGAGAGCCTTACTCTTGAGTTGACTGTGTTGGTGATGAAATTCCCGCATCGCCCTCGGATGAGCTGACAGACACCTGAAATGCACATAAAGAGTGAAAAAGTAACTCATCAAAATCTCTTAAATATCAGCTCAGTGGAAGCAGCGATTCAGACTGGATAGAATATCTCCAGCTGTGTCCATCTGTATGTGATAACACTGAGAGGTTAGATGTCACCACTTACCTTGCTGTCATAATCGGATTGTTCCTGAAGAACAGACCAGGCGGATTTAGCTGCATTCTGTTTGGCTTCTTTAACACTCTTGCCCTCAACAACAGGGTATTCCTTCTTGTCTATTACTAATTTGTAGGAAAAACTGCATTACAGAAAAGTGGGTGTGGTTTAAAATCAGGCAATAACATTTATAAAACTCAAAATATGGCGTGATAACTGCAAAACTGGCCTCCTTACCAGGGATCATGAGACGGACCTCTTCTCTCTACTTCTATAAACGAAGGATGGCAGTTTTTTTTCTGACAGTAGTGATAAATCATCCCAATGAAGTTTGTCTTTGTAAAGCTGTTGTCTGCAGGGTCCAAGCTCAAGCTTCCAGTGTTTTCACTGAGATGAACAAACAATATTACACAACGGAGATTACTCAACTTAATAAAACACATTTACTGCGATTTACTCACCAAACGACTGAAATACTTTTAGGGAATTTCTCATTTGGTCGACTTGTTGCATTTGAGGTCTTAAAACAAAAATTTGAGATGGTTAAAAGGACGAAACTGATCTGTGGAGGCTTTGTTTGAGTTTATGATCAAACCAGGAACGACTGGTGTGTCCTCACCTCTGCAGTTCCATTACAGTTTATAATATCATACACCCGTTTGGCTGCTTCCTCTTTGGCCTCCCTCTTCGTTCTTCCAGACACTTCTGGGTATTCTGTCTCCCCAACCACAAACTTACACCACCTAGGTAAACTAAAACAGAGAGTTTAACCTGCTAATTATCCAATAATAAGAAGAAAAAGTGCAAATACAAAATGTTGGTAATGCTAATGTTAAATAACAAGTATATAAGAACCTGTTTTCATTTACTGAGTAATTATATAACAATGCAACAGCAATACAATTTTATTAGCCAAACCACCCTCCACCAGGGGGCAGTATGTAGATTAAGGACGGAATATGGCAGGTTTCTGATATGAAGGTACTAATGCTGATACTCCATCTGGACGTTTTAAGTCTTTGATACACATTTGTGACAATAGTTTACATAAATGCATTTTAGATCATAAATAAACTGATGGTTGAAACTTACAGAATTGCATTAGTAGCTCCAAGTTTTGTCGTCTCCACAGGCGTCACAGTTACGCCGTTCCGCTGTCCATACTGATTAAGCCAACATATGTAGTTGATATCTGTCTGACCAACAGATTCTGCTAAATTCTCTGCCTGTCAAGATATTAAAATATTTATTAAAGACCAAGTTCACTTGTTTTTTCTACATATTTGCAGTGGTTTCCACTGTCGGAACTTCAGGGTAAATTTACCAGAACTTCCCAGCATTCACGTGTGTGTCTCCACTCCCCCGGGCTGGCCAAACGGGCCACTTACCGGGCCATTTTCAGGAACTTTTGGAGTACCTTATCAGGGATAGGTCCTGGAAATGGCCTGGTGGAGCAGCTGAGTGGAACTTAACTCATGCTGATTGGTTGTAACTCAGAAGGAAATGACATCAGTGGACGCCATCCAAAACAACCAACGTCAGAAGTGTTGCTTGCGAAGCACAATGGAAGCAAAAAAGCAGATGAGCACCGTTCGTGCTGCTTTAAAACCGCTGCTACCAAACTTCCAGCACTGAAGAACACGGCAGAATTCCCAGACAACGTAACTCACTGGGTTTTGCTGTTTCACAGGGCGCCCCAAAAAGCTGAGCTTCTTCTGGTCATTGAACGCCACATTTTAAATCACGCAGCGGCTCTTGTCCTCTGAATGGGTTTAATTATACTTTACTTCTACAGAATAAAATGTTTACTGTTATTAATGTTAATGCGGATGCTTTTTGGTGCTGGTCAGTGACCTCACTCCCTGCTGAAGCAGTCGTGATTGTCCCGAAAGGGCTGAAAAAGGAGCTGAGAGGACGGGTACATCAAATCTTCCGGTCAATTTCCCCCCTCACTGAAGTTCTGACAATGGAAACAAACTTATAATTGAACATCGTTTGAGTCTATCTCTGAGGTAAAAAAAAAAAGCTCTTGCGCTCCTGTTTCTGGAACTAGAAGTGAACCAGAACAGAGGTGAGTATCAGATGGAAGGATCTGGTGATATTCAAACACCTCGCCTCAGGCTGGCTAACACCAACACAACTCTACCACTGATTCCATTGGCTCTGCAACACTGATGTTCTATCTCCACAAATAAAAAAGCCTGAAGGAGTTCTGCTGAGTGGTGATGTTGCCAATGCTAATGGTTAGCTTCTACTAGCCGAGACGTGCTCTGCTGTTTCCTGGACACTAAATCAACAACAGTTCTCTCTGTCACGAGCCTAGATGGGTGAGTCCATGAAGGCTAATTTGACATTATGATGTACGGATAGACAATATATAGGCATCAATATCGCTATCGGGCCGATATTATCAACCAATGTTGATGTGTATTTGTTTAGTCATGTCACAGTGATTGTAATCATCTCAGAAGCGTAAATGTGTGTGATGTGTGTACATAATAACGTAAATTCAGCTTTAATAATTTTTATTCTACACAAAATCTGAGGATTGTAGAAGCATTAATGTCAGTAAATCGGTATCGGCAATCGGCCATAACAGTGATCTTAATATCGGATATCGGCCCAAAAATTTCATATCAGTGCATCACTATTATGATGGGCAAATATCCCTATCTGTTTTCTATCGCAAGCTAAACCAGGAAATAGGGGTAGAAAACCTTTTTCACATTTAGCCTGCACGTTTAACTCAGAGTGACTAATGAGATTTCAAAAAGAAAAAGTAAAAACATTTCTGTGGATTTAACCTTTAAGGAAACAAATGGTACACTCTAAAAAAGATTGAATGTGCTTAACCAAGTTAAATCAACTAGTTCCACTAAACCTGATTGCTTAAATAAATTAAAAAGAAAAACACAGGAATATATATATATATATATATATATATATATATATATATATATATATATATATATATATATATATATATATATAAGGCTTGGGCGGTATTACCATATACACGCAGTATTACAAAATAGCGACGTGTCAGTTCCAATACCGTCATGAAAAACAGCTGTGCGTGCGTGCACATAGGAGACAAGGATTAAAAATGTAAAAATCAATTAAAAAGATAAATAAAAGTCATTTCATGTATAAAACTGATGCGTTTTTGAATTTTTGTTTTTACTTAAATATTTTAAAATGTTTTGTAAGCTTTTGGAGATATTTCATAAAGTTTATGAACGTGGCGTTACGTAATCACGTGACAGTGCGGAGGAGAAAGGCTGAGCGAAAGATGGCAGGTTGACTTGGTGTCCAAAAAGAAAACAACCTCTGTAATTTGGGAATTTTTCGGCTTCAAACCAAATGACAAAGGAGAGCCGGTGAATCCCAACGAGGCAATTTGTAAATTATGCAACAAAAAGGTAACCGCGAGAAATGGAAACACCTCAAACCTACGGACACGTCTCAGAATCAACCACCCACTCACTGCCGCGAGGGTGAATTTGGCTACGAGTTCAGTCAGTGCAACAGTTTCAACACCTCTCACTGACACCGACGCAGGACCAGGACCAGGACCAACAACAAAGTCCACCACCAGTTACGCGCAGCCGGCAATAATGGGGGCCTTTGCCAAAACAACAAAATATAAAAGGGACAGTCTCCGTTGGAAAACCTGCACTGATGCTGTGACAACGTATTTGGCAAAGGAAATGGTTTCTTCACACACGGTGGAAAAAAAGTCATTTAAGGACGTGGTAACGGTCCTAGATGCCCAGTGCGAGCTGCCCGGATGGAAACATTTTTCACAAACAGCGATCCCAAGTGTGTATGTTAAAGTCAGAGACGATGTTCAGGCGTTGCTGTCGGGGGCAGATCATTGTTCCTTAACAACTGACATGTGGTCGTCGGTTAATATGACACCATACATGTCTCTGACTGTCCACATAATTACACCTGAGTGGAAACTTGAATCCAAATGCATCCAAACAACCTATTTTCCAGAGAGCCACACAGCGGAGGATCTTGCTGCTGCGCTCAAAGCTGGACTTTCAGCCATAACAACCGACAACGCTGCAAACATTTCTGCTGCAATCAGGTCCCTGCAGTGGCCGTGGCTTAACTGCTTTGGTCACAATCTAAACTCGGCGATCACAAATGCATTGCATGACCATAAGCAAAAACCTGAGCGCGCCCTCGGATTATGCCGCAGCATTGTGGGGGCATTTTCACACAGCTGGCAACGTAAAAGTGACCTCCACAAGAAGCAAGTGGAGTTGGGACGCCCAGAGCATAGTCTCATAACGGTAAGCATACATTTAGTCTATATCTGAATCTGATAACGCTAGATCATGTAACTAACAATATAATTCGTTTATTTATTTAGTTATTAATTTAGTGTGTCATTCGTCCGTCGGCAGAACTGCGCAACTCGCTGGGGCTCCAAACTGGCAATGGTGGAGCGCATCCTCCAGCAGGCCCCAGCCATCAAGCTCGTCCTGTCTGATGACAGAAGCAGCAACCTGTCCCTGCACTGGCAGGATACTGATATCTTGAAAGCTGTGAACGGCGCACTGACACCTGTTGGTGACCACTGGTATTTTGTCTGGTGAAAACTATGTGACCAGTTCCTCTATCCTCCCCATACTCCAGCTGTGCAGGGAGAGCGTGTTGGCTGTGTCAGAAGACGACCTCCAGCTTACAAAGTCAATAAAAACCACAACTCTAAAAAAGCTGGAGGCCAAGTAGGAATCTGATTCGGTGCGCAAATTAATACGAAAATGCACTTTCCTCGATCCTCGTTACCGTGGCAGATATGAGCTTGATGACAACGCACTGGCTGAAATCAAAGCTGAACTACAGGCTGAGATCGTGAGCTTAGAGGGGCAAACAGCACCAGAAGCAGTGGCCATCCGAACCAGAACCCCCACGCAAAAAGATGTCTCTGGGGGCTCTCCTGCAAAAACGAGCCGCTGACGCTGCGCCGGAGGGTCCCGTCAGCGCAGAGCAGCGAGCTGAAGCTGAAATAACAGCGTGTTGTTTGGAACCTGTCATTCAAGGGGACGAAGACCCTCTTCTCTGGTGGAAATATGCTGCCAGTCGTTTTCCCCAGATGTCACGACTGGCCCGGAGGCATCTATGTATTTGTGCCACCAGCTCACCATCGGAGCGGGTTTTCAGCACCGCAGGTAAAGTTGTTGGTCCACAACGTACAAATCTGAACCCAGAAAAAGTAAACATGCTGGTTTTTCTGGCGAGAAATCTTAACTAGATTTGCTGCAACATGCCGTAATGTTCACACTCCTGTGTGTGTGTGTGCGAGCGCGTGTGGCCGTGTGAGGGAGAGTTTTCTTTTTATAACTTTAATGCAGTTGTTTTGGTCGCAATAATTTTTATAATTTCAATGTTTATGGTTATTCAACTCTTGTTGTTTCATGCTGCTCGTTGGTAAGTTGTTCACTTGATTTGTGCACAACAGCGGTCCGGGGTTTTTATGTTGATTTATTGCTGTTGGACTGTTGACTCTTTGCACTTGTTTATAAGCTGCGTTTTTTTGTGTTAATAAATGTTGTTAATAGTATGTGAGTTTCGTTGTTATTTTTTTTAGTGTTTGGTATTCGGATTCAGAAAGGCGAAGGTCCACTTGAGGCTTACGTCATACTTTTTAAGTATTCACGGTAATACCGTATACCGGGGTAAAATTAAGAGGAATTCCACTACCTCCGCTCCGGTCCGCCCCCGCTTTCCGCAGCCACTCGCTTCCGAACTCAATTTTTACTGGTACCCGCTCTACAACGGCTCCGCTCCGGTGCGGAGACCTGAGGGGGGCAAACAAGCATGCGCGGGATTTTCGAGATCTTGCGATACAGTCCGAGCAATAAACGCGGAAGTTGGATCCAAACACCCGTTGTGTGGGAGAAGCATCGAAATGAACTGTTTAATCTGCCCATCATTTGTGTTGAGAGATCAGCAGTGTTTGGATCAACAAAGTGTGACTACTTTGATAGTAGAAACTGTATTTATGGCTTACTTTTGTGCATTTAAACTTCAGCCGCCATTGATAGTTGTTAAAAGTTGTTAAACCTGTGCATATGAAACAAAAAACGCCTTTTGTTTATCGATTTATTTTGAAAAACGGAAATTGTGCTTGCTCCTTTTCCTGTTGGGCAGTTGTGATTTCTGTCCATTTACTGCGGAGGTGCTCCGGCGTCCGGCGAAAATAGGATCGATTCTATTTTTGCCGGACGCCGGAACAGAGGGCGGCGCACTGCGCCGCACTGCCGGAGCGCGGCCGCAGTAGTGGAATTGCTCTGATTGACTACAACGCGACCGATTTTGCTCCGGCGTTCGTGTCGGAGCGGAGCGGAGGTAGTGGAATTTGGGGGTTAGACGGTATTCAAATTTGGATACATATATATATGTACACACACACTGTTGTTGTTACAAGTACATGTACAGTATACTACTCTTTACATTTAAGCAACTAGGTTTACTGGAACCAGCTGATATAGCCTGTTTAAGTAAATTCAACATTTCATTTTGTATAGGAAATGAGCTTTTGTTATTTGTAATTGCTGAGGAGGTAATATTCTTACTGAGTCCAGATGTCCATCTTCACACAGACATTTCAGGGCATTATGAGCAGCATTTTGCTTGGCATCCTTCTTGCTTTTCCCCTCACCACATGGATACTTTTTGCCACCTAGAACAACTCTCTGAGTGAATCTGTGGAGAAATGATATCATCAATCTCTCATTCATACAATTTACTATATCATCACTTCACTTTAGCACTGTAGATAACGTCTAACAAAAGTTGTAATAATGCTTTTATGCAAAAAGACCATTTATAAAAGCAAAAAAGATGATATTTTACATTTTTTCTTTTTCCCTTTGCACAACATGCTATAACCTAACAAATTACTGGGGGCTCTGGGAATATATTGTGAAGTCATATAATTAACATCATAATAATTTAAGTGACTTAATGGCCACTTTATTAGGTCTACTGCTTGCTAACACAAATGGCTAATCAAACAATCACAACAATAATACAACACATTGGGCCTCTAGACGGTGAAGATGATTTGTTGAAGTTCAAACTGAGAACCAGATTGGAGACGGGAGATTTAAAGGGCTTTGAATGTGGCTTGGTTGTTGGTGGTTGATGCGTGTTTCACAACCTGCTGAGATTTTCACCCACAACCACCTCTAGGATTTACAGAGAAGAGCTCAAAATGAGCAAAACACACACAGGATCACCAGAACAGACCACTAGTCTGGAAAAACCTTTACTTGTCTGATGAGTCTGGATTTCAGCTGCAACATTCACATGGTCGGGTCACAATTTGGTGTCCCTGCCATGAAATCATGGATCCATCCTGCCTAATGACTCAGGCTGCTGCCCATGTCCATCTTCCCTTTATGACCGCATGGACCCATCTTCTGATGGCTACTTCCAGCACCATGTCCCAAAGCTCAGATCAGCTCTAACTTGTTAACATGACCACGAGTTTCCTGGACTCCAATGACCTCCAGTCAATAGTCCAGTCCAGTCCAGAACCTTTGAGATGTGGTGGAACTGGAGGTTCCCATCAAAGACCACAGTCCATCACCGATGGAGCTGATGCTGTCATTTCAGGATGGACCAGAACCTCTGAGGAAGATCTGCCTCAGCTAGTTGGGTCTATGATGATGATCAAGTTTCTTCTTTGAGGCCAACTTGGGTAGCAGCGTCCTCAAAAGTCTCAATGTACAGCGGTGACAAAATCAGGTTAAACAGCAAGGTAATATAGTAGCCGTCGTGAAGTGGGTTCAGCTTTAGGACATTCAGACAGTTGAGCTGAAATATGAACATAATTTTACAGCATGTTTTCTAAAACCTCCCACAGTAGCATCTAGTCCGTGTCTTAAGCTTCTAGAGCAGAAGCTACAATGAAAGTTCAACTCGAACCATGGCATAAACGTGTTAAGTTCCCCTGAAGCCACACACCAGCCGAGTTAGGAACCGACTTACTTTTTAATGTGGTCGGGGCCTTCAACACCGAGGACCTCATAATTCAGCAACAGACGACTTTTCTGCGCATATTCGTGAAGTTTAGCTACAGCGTTGTAGGGCTCCATCGTAATGACGCAGCAAATGACAGAAAATAGGAGGAATCTGGTTGAGACTGGGGTCTCTGTTCCTCCGCGGCGGTGGCTCTGCGGGCTCCTCCAGACGGAAGCCGTCCAGCCGCTTGGTTTCGATTCTGGGCATCAATCTATTGGGTTCGGTCGAAAATGAAACTGGAAGAGTCGGTCGCTCAGTTCCGGTGCAACTTTTGGTATTGTAAAGCTATTATAAAACACTACATTTCTAGTAAGTATAAATACATTTATTTAAAAAGACTCACCTTCTCATCCCTTCAACAAAAAGAAAATGATCAAGATAATTTATGTCAGTAAATTTAAAGTTTGCAGACTAATGATAGTTTATTCAAATTTAGACTTCAAATATAAATAATTTTGATTCAGTAATTTGTTTAACATCTTAGAGACAATGCTTTATAAATGCTGTTTATAACAACAGGTGTCCAACATGTGGGGTGAGGGCCACTGTGGCCCTTGACTGCAGTTGCCCCCAGCAGAATGCTAGGCCTCTCTGATGATGTTCAGATTTGTATTAATATGCCTAAAAAATGCAGATAACTTAAATTCTGGAAGAAAAAAAAAGTATTACAATGTGTTTGTTACAAATGCTTTTTCCTGTCACGTTGTGGGTGTGGAGATGGCGGACCAAGTGTGGTGGAGGGTTCAGGAGGCAGAAGACCAGGCATGGATGAAAAATAAAAATGGTTTAATTACAGAACGGGAACGGCAGGAACAAACACAACGATGACTTGAAACAACAATGATCTGACACAGGGCATACGAGACGGGAGGTATAAATACACTGGGGAAAATCAGGAACACCTGGGCATGTTAACAAGGGCAGGTGAAACCAATAAACAACTAATCAGGGCAGGAGAGGAACACAGTCAGGAAGGCAGGGGCAGATCGTGACATTTCCCCAAATTCCACTACCTCCGCTCCGCTCCGGCCCGCCCCCGCCTTCCGCAGCCGCTCGCTTCCGAACTCAATTTTTACTGGTACCCGCTCTACAACGGCTCCGCTCCGGTGCGGAGACCTGAGGTGCGCAAACAAGCATGCGCGGGATTTTTGAGATCTTGCGATACAGTCCGAGCAATAAACGCGGAAGTTAGATCCAAACACCCGTTGTGTGGGAGAAGCATCGAAATGAACTGTTGAATCTGCCCATCATTTGTGTTGAGAGATCAGCAGTGTTTGGATCAACAAAGTGTGACTACTTTGATAGTAGAAACTGTATTTATGGCTTATTTTTGTGCATTTAAACTTCAGCTGCCATTGATGGTTGTTAAAAGTTGTTAAACCTGTGCATATGAAACAAAAAACGCCTTTTGTTTATCGATTTATTGTGAAATAACGGAAGCTGTGCTTGCTCCCTTTCCTGTTGGGCAGTTGTGATTCCTGTCCATTGACTGCGGAGGTGCTCCGGCGTCCGGCAATAGGATCAATTCCGGATGCCGGAACAGAGGGCGGCGCACTACCGCAGTAGTGGAATAGCTCTGATTGACTACAACAGGACCGATTTTACTGTGGAGTTTGTGCCGGAGCGGAGGTAGTGGAATTTGGGGGTAAGTGACTTTTACTGAAGAGCAGATCTTTAAAACATAATAAATAAAAAAAATATTTTTAAGACCAAGAAAGTAGAAGACAATCTGCCCATCCAATCCAGGGAAGTTCATGATTTACTTTATTGAGGCGAATATACGAGACCATTTTTATGCGCCGCCACCACAAAGACTGACAGATAATTTCCTATTATAAAATTTAAATACAAAGATTTAATTTGCAAATACAGATAACTCCATATTGTGTGTGTGTGTGTATATATATATATATATATATATATATATATATACACACACAGGTCCTTCTCAAAAAAATTACCATATTGTGATAAAGTTCATTATTGTCTGTCATGTACTGATAAACATTAGACTTTCATATATATTAGATTCATGACGCACAACTGAAGTAGTTCGAGCCTTTTATTGTTTCGAATATTGATGATTTTGGCGTACAGCTCATGAAAACTCAAAATTCCTATCTCAAAAAATTAGCATATCATGAAAAGGTTCTCTAAACGAGCTATTAACCTAATCATCTGAATCAGCGTATTAACTCTTAACACCTGCAAAAGATTCCTGAGGCTTTTAAAAACTCCCAGCCTGGTTCATTACTCAAAACCGCAATCATGGGTAAGACTGCCGACCTGACTGCTGTCCAGAAGTCCATCATTGACACCCTCAAGCAAGAGGGTAAGACACAGAAAGACATTTCTGAACGAATAGGCTGTTCCCAGAGTGCTGTATCAAGGCACCTCAGTGGGAAGTCTGTGGGAAGGAAAAAGTGGCAGAACACGCTGCACAACCAGAAGAGGTGACCGGACCCTGAGGAAGATTGTGGAGAAGGACCGATTCCAGACCTTGGGGGACCTGCGGAAGCAGTGGACTGAGTCTGGAGTAGAAACATCCAGAGCCACCGTGTACAGGCGTGTGCAGGAAATGGGCTACAGGTGCCGCATTCCCCAGGTCAAGCCACCTTTGAACCAGAATCAGCGGCAGAAGCGCCTGACCTGGGCTACAGAGAAGCAGCACTGGACTGTTGCTCAGTGGTCCAAAGTACTTTTTTCGGATGAAAGCAAATTTTGCACGTCATCCGGAAACCAAGGTGCCAGAGTCTGGAGGAAGACTGGGCAGAGGGAAATGCCAACATGCCTGAAGTCCAGTGTCAAGTACCCACGGTCAGTGATGGTCTGGGGCGCCATGTCAGCTGCTGGTGTTGGTCCACTGTGTTTTATCAAGGGCAGGGTCAATGCAGCTAGCTATCAGGAGATGTTGGAGCACTTCATGCTTCCATCTGCTGAAAAGCTTTATGGAGATGAAGATTTCATTTTTCAGCATGACCTGGCACCTGCTCACAGCGCCAACACCACTGCTAAATGGTTTACTGACCATGGTATGACCTGAACCCCGTAGAGAACCTGTGGGATATTGTGAAGAGAAAGTAGAGAGACACAAGACCCAACACTCTGGATGAGCTTAAGGCCGCTATCGAAGCATCCTGGGCCTCCATAACACCTCAGCAGTGCCACAGGCTGATTGCCTCCATGCCACGCCGCACTGAAGCAGTCATTTCTGCAAAAGGATTCCCGACCAAGTATTGAGTGCATAACTGAACATAATTATTTGAAGGTTGACTTATTTTGTATTAAAAACACTTTTCTTTTATTGGTTGGATGAAATATGCTAATTTTTTGAGATAGGAGTTTTGGGTTTTCATGAGCTGTACGCCAAAATCATCAATGTTAGAAACAATAAAAGGCTTGAACTGCTTCAATTGTGTGTAATGAATCTAATATATATGAAAGTCTAATGTTTATCAGTACATTACAGACAATAATGAACTTCATCACAATATGCTAATTTTTTGAGAAGGACCTGTATATGTCAAGATTTCATTTGCAAAAACAGAGAAAAGCCTTTATATATATATATATATGTACACACACGCACATATATATATATATATATATATATATATATATATATATATATATATATATATATATATATATATATATATATATATATATATATATATATATATATATATATATATATATATATATATAGTCAGGTCTGTACATATTGGGACATGGACACAATGCTAACATTTTTGGCTCTATACACCACAATGGATTTCAGATAAAACGAACAAGATGTGCTTTAACTGCAGACTGTCAGATTTTATTTGAGGGTATTTACATCCAAATCAGGTGAACGTGTAGGAATTACAACAGTTTGTATATGTGCCTCCCACTTGTTAAGGGACAATTGGCTCCTCAGCTGTTCCATGGCCAGGTGTGTGTTATTCCCTCATTATCCCAATTACAATGAGCAGATAAAAGGTCCAGAGATCATTTCTAGTGTGCTGTTTGCATTTGGTATCTGTTGCTGTCAACTGTCAAGATGAGACCCAAAGAGCTGCCACTATCAGTGAAGCAAGCCATCATTAGGCTGAAAAAACAAAAGAAACCTATCAGAGAGACGGCAAAAACAGTAGGCGTGGCCAAAACAACAGTTTGGAACATTCTCAACAAGAAGGAACGCACCGGTGAGCTCAGCAACACCAAAAGACCCGGAAGACCACGGAAAACAACTGTGGTGGATGACGGAAGAATCCTTTCCCTGGTGAAGAAAACACCTTCACAACAGCTGGCCAGATCAAGAACACTCTCCAGGCGGGAGGTGTGTCTGTGTCAGAGTCAACAACCAAGAGAAGACTCCACCAGAGTGAATACAGAGGGTTCACCACAAGATGTAAACCACTGGTGAGCCCCAAAACAGGAAGGCCAGATTAGAGTTTGCCAAACAACATCTAAAGAAGCCTTCACAGTTCTGGAACAACATCCTACGGACAGATGAGACCAAGACCAACTTGTACCAGAGAGATGGGAAGAGAAGAGTATGGAGACGGAAAGGAACTGCTCATGATCCTAAGCATACCACCTCATCAGTGAAGCATGGCGTTGGAAGTGTCATGGCGTGGGCATGTATGGCTGCCAGTGGAACTGGTTCTCTTGTATTTATTGATGATGTGACTGCAGACAGAAGCAGCAGGATGAGTTCTGAAGTGTTTTGGTCAACATTATCTGCTCATATTCAGCCAAATGCCTCAGAACTCATTGGACGGCGCTTCACAGTGCAGATGGACAATGACCCAAAGCATACTGCAAACGCAACCAAAGAGTTTCTGAAGGGAAAGAAGTGGACTGTTTCTATGGCCAAGTCAGTCACCTGACCTGAATCCGACTGAGCATGCATTTCACTTGCTGAAGTCAGAACTGAAGGGAAAACTTCCCAGGAACAAGCTGGAACTGAAGACTGTTGCAGTAGAGGACTGGCAGAGCATCACCAGGGATGAAACCCAACGTCTGGTGATGTCTATGTGTTCCAGACTTCAGGCTGTAAATGACTGCAAAGGATTTGCAACCAAGTATTGAAATGTATAAGTTTGGTTTATGGTTCTTATTCTGTCCCATTACTTTTGGTCCCTTAACAAGTGGGAGGCACATATGAAACTGTTGTAATTCCTACACCGTTCACCTGATTTGGATGTAAAAACCCTCAAATAAAAGCCGACAGTCTGCAGTTAAAGCACAACTTGTTCGTTTCATTTGATATCCATTGTGGTGTATAGAGCCAAAAATGTTAGCATTGTGTCCATGTCCCAATATTTATGGACCTGACTGTATGGGCCATAACACATCCTGGTATTAACGACCTTTTAGCAGCTGATAAATACGACACATCTGGTTAAAATCTAGCTGAAAGGCCCATCAGCTGGGACCTACGTTTATATTTTTGAAACCAATTTCTCATCCAAAGATATTTCCCATTTCAAACCAACAGGAAGGTAAATGAACGTAAAAAAAGTTGTTTTCTCTCACCAGTTAAAGGACCTCTCAGAAACACATAATCATGAATTTGGATGTTGACTCAATAAACCACATTTCCTCTATCATCATCAGACTGTCCTACTGTCTGTTTGCATAGTTTTAATCTTCTCCAGTGATGTTTTATAATCTTCTATGTCTGTTTTAATTTGACTCGCTTCTGGGCGTCCTTCTGGGTTATCGCACAGCATGGATTTGATCATCTGGCTCTAAAACAACAAATAAAGTAACTTTAGTGAGAGTCCAACACAAATGTAATAACTGATCATTTCATGCATGTTACCTCTTGATTAAAATGAAAAATAAATTGTTGAGGAAGTTTCTGGCTTCTGACATCATTCCAAATCTAAAAAGAAACCAAGCAGCAACAACAGAGGTTATGGTGATATGAGCATGAGTATTAGCTCTTATTATTTTTATCCCAGCAGGATTTTTAGACATGGCGGGTAAATGTTGACATCCTATGAATAGCTGACAGTCTGTAAAATCATGTAAATTATATTTGTTTATTATTAACTTAATCATATCTTGTTTTGATTCATCTCAGTCACGTGTAAACTGAATAAGAATAAAACCCTAACAGTCTACTTAAAGGCACGTACTCACCTCACACTTTTCACTGATAGGCAAGTTCCAAAGGAGTTCAAAATAAATCAGCCCTAAAGCAAATATGTCCACTTTCCGGTCATAAAGGACCCTGCCTCCCTGTGGAAAAAGGGACAGCATGGTTAAACCCTTATAACACCTGTGATGTCATAATGAACCAAAGGAATCCGTAGAGCTGATCTCACCTGTTCAGGTGCCATGTAGGATGGAGTCCCTTTGCATTCACTCCTCTCTTTCTGGTTCTTTGTATCATCTTCAATTTCAGGAGTAACAAGACCAAAGTCTCCGATCTTCACTGTGTTGTTCTGACTGAACAGGATGTTAGCGGGCTAGACGTGGGACAGGAAATAGAAACATGCAGCATCACGAGAGACGCACTAAAGTAATGATATTAATCATTACTTTATTAACCATTATTATCATTAACCAGCTTAAACACGCAGCTCCAGCAGGAGAGACCAGCGAGAACTCAGCTTTGCACTTTTCATCCACCCATCCATCCATCCATCCATCCATCCATCCATCCATCCACCCACCCACACATCCACCCACCCACACATCCAACCATCCATCCACACATCCAACCATCCACCCATCCATCCATCCTTCCATCTATCCATCCACCCACCCACACATCCACCCACCCACACATCCAACCATCCATCCACCCATCCACCCACCCATCCATCCATCCACCCACCCACACATCCACCCATCCATCCATCCATCCATCCATCCATCCATCCATCCATCCACCCACCCACCCATCCACCCACCCATCCACCCATCCATCCATCCACCCACCCACCATCCACCCATCCATCCATCCTTCCATCTATCCACCCACCAATCCATCCATCCACCCACCCACACATCCACCCACCCATCCACCCATCCATCCATCCACCCACCCACACATCCAACCATCCATCCATCCATCCATCCATCCACCCATCCATCCATCCTTCCATCTATCCACCCATCCATCCATCCACACATCCACCCATCCATCCATCCATCCATCCTTCCATCTATCCATCCACCCACCCACACATCCACCCACCCACACATCCAACCATCCACCCATCCATCCATCCTTCCATCTATCCACCCATCCATCCATCCACCCATCCACCCATCCATCCATCCATCCATCCATCCATCCATCCATCCATCCACCCACCCACACATCCAACCAACCATCCACCCATCCATCCATCCTTCCATCTATCCACCCATCCATCCATCCATCCACACATCCACCCATCCATCCACCCACCCACCCATCCTTCCATCTATCCACCCATCCATCCATCCACCCATATGATGATTTCACTTTGTTGACTGCACCAAAAACAAACCGAATCATAAAATTAAAACCAGGAACATAATGTGTGTGTCTGCTGCATTTTCTTGTTTTAACCAGTTCGTGCTTGATTGTCATTCATTGAAGTAACTAGAGGTGGTAGAGTAACTACAGATTGTACCCCAGTAAGAATAGTGATAATTCCTAATAATAATCCTAAAATGATAAAGTAAAAATTATCTTTAGGTGTACAACGGTTTCAAAAGTAACTCAAAGAAACATAACTGAGTAAATGTGACTAGTTACTTACCTCTGGCTGAAACAACATTTTGTGTTTGTGCTACATCATCGATATTTGTAGAAGAGGGGCTCTGAGTTTAAAAAGTTCCTATATGTTTCCTACAGCGACTTCTGGTTTCCTCCAAAGGGATCTCCAAAAGGAGGCAAACGGGGAAGCATCCTAATCAGACGTCCGACTGAAAGAACAGCAGCTCTACTCTAAGGATTATGAAGCTCCTCACCTTATCTCTAAGGCTGATCCTAAACAGACACTTCCTTCTTGTTCTTTTGGTCATAACTCAGATCTCATGACCTTAGGTGAGGTTTGGACCCAAGGAAAAATAATAAATCAACAAGAAACACCCTAAAAACAGCAGTTGAAACCCTGCTGGTTCGTGTCATTCTCTGTTCTGCCATCACTAGTAAACAAAGATACTTTGACAAGTACCTAACGCTTCAAAGGTTTGTTCTCTAACGTCCACACAAAGCCAGAACTCTTCTGGTGCCAGCGTCTCTTTTATAGTAATAAAGAAGTTCCTTCATCTCACCTTCAGGTCTCTGTGGATGAGCATCCTGGAGTGAATGTGCTCGACTCCGCTGACGATTTGCAGCGCAATGATCAGACTTTCTTCTTTCCTCTTAGAGTCTCTCAGAGATTTCTTTGGGTTCTGAATGTTTTTCTCGTCTATCCACACCCTCAGAGTTTTTACAGCACACAACTCCATCTGCATGTAGAGGAGCTTCGCAGGCGAATCAATGGAGGACCTAAAGAAAAGCAAAACGTGAAATTTCCACCATGATTAAAAATGAAATAAACAGGAGCTGAGAAAGCTGCGGGTTTACTGTGAGGCGCTGCTGCTTTCAGCTGAAGAGTCCCACTGATGGTCCACGTCGCTGATCCAACACGAGTGGTACCGAACAATGTTACAGTGGTTGAGATCCGACAAAGCCATCGCCTCTTGTAGAGTTTCTCTAAATAAAATCAAGATGATAAATTGACAGAAATAAACTTTTATGATACAATTGCCGCATTTTTTATACAAAAATAAAAATAACATCAAAGGCTTGACTTACTTTTTGTAGTGTACAACCTTCACTGCATAAAACTTATCTTCCAGTTTGTGTCTTGCCTTGAAAACATGACCAAAACTTCCTTTTCCGAGGCGCTCCATAGAGTCATAGTCCTCTTTAAACCTGTTATTACTAATCCAGAAAGGTTAAAATGACATTAATTATTTTGTAATAAAAGTTGTAGGATCCACTAAATATTAGAGGTATGACTAAAAACACACAAACTAGTTAAAGGTTCTACTTCAGAAAAAAAAAAAGAGTCATACCTTGAAAATGATGCAGTGGTTCGGGTTTTTGCTCTGTGAGAATCTCTTTTCTCCTTGACTTCAAAATTAATTATACCCTTAAAAAAAAAACATAATAAAACCATTAGGATTTATTATCTATAATAATAAAAGCAAACAAGAAAACCAGCTGATGAGATTAATGTGCTTTTACTTTACCTCTTTACTGCGGTCATCAACATATTGGAAATTTGGTGCAAGTCTAAAAAAACAAAGATAATCAGCAATAATATAAATTAAAGGTGTGGTTCACTTGTTTAATCAATACATATGCAGTGGTCTCTAGTAGGAAGGAATGCCTTGTAAGTTGTACTCTGGGGGAGAAAAGCTCCGGGGCACCCGTTTCAGAAACTAGCAGTGAGCCAGATTAGAGTTGAGCTCAGACGACAGGATTTGGAGTCTTACTTCCTGATTTTTGGACATCTCTTCTCTGATTGGATAACAACGATGCAACTCTACCACTGACTCTGTTTTTCAACACTCGTGTTTTATCTCCACAAATAACACAAGCCTGGAGGAGTTCTGCTGTGTGGTGGAGTTGCTGACGCTAAAGGTTAGCTCCTACCAGTTGAGACACTTTCTGTTGTTTCCTGAACGCTAAACCAACGACAGCCTTTACCCATCGTGAGTCAAGATGGGTGAGTCCATGAATGTTAAGTGACAGTGTGACGTAGATCTGTCAGGCTTTCATATTATAGCGTTTCACCGTCTATTTTCTATCAGAAGCTAAAGTAGGAGATAGGTGTAGGAGACTATTTTCATGTTCAGCCTGCATATAAAACTCAGAGTGACCGATTATAAACATAAATAATAATTAAAAAAAGCTTTTTTCCGTTTTCCACACCTTTAACGTCGTGCACAGCTCTATTGTTATAAAAAAAAAAAGAGTCTTACTTTATTTTGGGTTTAGCGCCAGGACTCTGAACCCTCTGAAGAAATGCAGAGAAACATTTGGTAATAAGCAGTCATTCAAATACAAAACAAGATTCAAATCGGAATAGTTTAAGGCAGCAGGCCCAGAAAACAAAATTTAATTTCTAGAAACATAAGAATCATAACGGTGGAGCTACGGGGGTGACTTCACATAAACGTGGTAGAGGCAGAACCGACCTGATTGGGGGTTTTAGGTGAATCCTTGAAAACATCACTGCCTCCTGTAGTTGGTGCCATGCATTTGGACTCTGCATGTCCAGCGTCCCTAAAAGAAGACAAAAGGACGCATTAAGATGAGATTAATTCTCTGTATTAAATTTAATGTCTTGCTACAGGCGGCCACTGACTCACTGTAAACTTGATGGAGGAGATCCTTTGACATGTAAACCTTCATCAGACGCAACAATCTGAAAACATGAGAAGCAGGGGGAATCAGTCAGTGTGTTTACGGCCTAGTCCACACGTAGCCGGGTTTTTTTTACAAACAAATATCCGCCCCTCCAGAAACATGCATCCACACCACCTCGTTTAAAAAAAAACTCTGTCCACACGTACCCGGATAAATACGTTGTTAAGGACATGCCAGACCTGTAGGCGGCAGTACTTCCCCCGTTCTTAACCTCGTCCTTCGTCTGTGGTCTTCCACAAGGAGCAGTAATTCCTCTTGCAAAAACAAACAAGCAGAAAGCGCTTGGACAATTGATAAAGCGAGCGCAGCTCTGAGGGCATCCATGCTGTCGGCTAGTGTAAACACAGGTCGCACACGTGATGTCAGCATTCTTTGTCGCGGAAAGTGACGTTGCGGACCTTAAAACTCCGGTTTTGTCCGTCCACACACACACCCAAAACGGAGAAAACGCAGATCTTCACTTTGGCCGGAGTTTTTAAAAAACTCCGTTTTCGTGTGGATGACAGGCCAAAACGTAGAAAAATATCTACATTTTGGCAGATCCCCGGCTACGTGTGGACAGGGCCTACCTGTGCATCCAAGTCGATCTAAGGCCATGAACCGGGAGTCTTTATCCTAGTTTACACGTACGTTAGAAAATCTAACTCTTGACTGAACTGTGTTCTACTCCACTATAGAAGGTAGTGGCATGCACCCTTTTGCATCAGCATTCTTCCGCTTAGCTTTTAGCAACACAAGTAGTGAACAAATCCCCGACGGGAGTGAAGCAGACGAACTTAAAACGGGATATGCACAACG
>SSNQ01034487.1:261326-277052 GCA_006942095.1 Nothobranchius kuhntae | reverse complement strand
TTAAATCTGTAAACCAGTCAGATATGATGTTAGAAACAACAGCTGAACTTTTCCATTTAATAAAAACTGAGTTTCAGCGCTGGTTCGCTCTCTTTGGGCTGAATTCTGCAACCTTCCATCATCAAAAGAGCCCTTTCATCTCTCCTACAAAGTAAAATGTGTACAGAGCTAAAACGAAAAAATCTACTGGACCCTTCAAATTAGGAGACCAACGTCACAAATCCACATTAAACCACTTTTGGCCTGAAAACGTCCAGCTGGAGCATCAGGATTAGTACCTTCATCAGAAACCTGCCGTATACAGTCCTATACACATCTACTGCCCCCTGGTGGAGGGTCTACATGTGGCACGGGCCAATTTCTTTTCTGTTCTCATACGTTTCTAACAAACATGAGCCAGAAGGATGGAGAGAGTTACAAAACCTGTGTTTGGGCGTCCGTAACGTGGTCTTAATCAAACGTCTGGTGTGATTTGTAGATGTTTTTACTGACAGCTCCACTGAGCTCCCCGACCCTCGCCCTCTGTCAGAGACCTCTGTCTGATGCTCCAGTGGCTTTGTGATATTTAGCCACCGTCCTGTGGAGATCTGCCCTGTCTGCTCTCTCTGGATCGCTGCAGTCTGCCCTTTTATGTCACGTCATCAATCCTGGCGAGCTGTAGCCACTCTCACCGAGAGGAGGAGGTCTTTGTCCACTAGAGCCACCGGGACGATTTGTTGACCCTCGCCGAGCTGCCGTTCGCTCTCGCAGACACTCGTGAATGTGCTCGACACCAGAGGGTTTGGTGGTGTCAGGGTGCAAATGGGTCTGTGTGATGACCACCTGCACCTCTGCTCCGTTTCCTCTGTCATCAACTCCAAATGAGGGGTTTTACACTCCGGAGGAGCACAAGCGCCGTGTGATGTTTCATTTAACTTGGAAATACCGTCATAGGTGAAGCCTGACACAGCCTGGGGAGGGTAAAAGCATCTTGCTTGGCGTCACCTGGAAAGGTTAAACTGCTGCTGCTGCAGCACGAGGAAAGTCTGAATCCCAGACTCTGATGAGTTCATGTGACAGTTCGCCCACTGTTTGACTTTCTACTCTTAATTCAACATTAATATATTTTACAGCAGAAGCAAGAAGACCCAGCTGGTAGTTTTTATTACACTTAATAGGAAGAATGTTCGAGGAAATGAGACGTTGCAGCAGCAGGAACGTTTCCACACGAGTCAGAGTTCAGGGACAGCAGGAGGGACGCGCATCTCGACCTGGGGTCAGATCCAGACCGTACAGATGTTACGTAAGCACACGCTTTGCTTTTGAAGCTACGGCTAACGGGAGCATTAATCTGCCACTTCCTGTAGCCGCTTGTTCCGCTGCAGCTAAAGCTAGCATGTGCGTAATCAGGAACAAGTGGACCCCACTAGCTAGCTAGACTTTAACAATACTCTCAGAAGGTCGCAGCTAGCTACACGTCCACAACCGATTAACTTCTAACATCAAGTACATTCAAAATGGCCACCTTAGCCAATCGATATTAGCCAACCCAAACATGTCTAAAATGCAGTTTACCAGAAAATAATCTAATAAATCTTAGTAACAGAGTCAAAGCACGAGATTCCCGCTACGCTACGCATGGTCGCGATTACACCATTTCCGAGGAATGTTTTATTCCTGCTCTCCTCCGTGATGGTGAGTTAACTAACGAGGATTTTTAAGAACGTTTGTCACGGCCTTTAAACTTCCAAAGAAACGATTTCCAACTAAAGGCCGTTTGTGAGAACGGGTGATTTCCTTTAAGCACGCACTTTTAGACTTGATTTCTTGCAAATTTTATAAATGGTTTATTCTTCCAAAAAAAAATAAAAATTCAAAATTCATTCAAAATGTTCTACTTTTCATCCAACGAAAATTAGCCTTAAATTAAATTATCAGGTCTAAAAAAGGGTCAAAAAATCATTTAGCCAAATCCTTCCATCTCCCCTGACACTCCCCATGTGCTACTAATCAGCTTGACTAACGAGTAGGACAGCTAAGGCGTGTCCAAAAAGTTCACAACTACATCAATTTACCAAAAAATAAAAATTAACACATTTAAATTGCAAACGTAACTCATTATAAAAGGAATGATAAGAAATTCTAAAAGAAATTTATAACTAATAGATTTATGCTACTTTACTGAAATGGCCACCACAACGTTTATGACAAAACATTTTTGCTTTGTTTAAAGTTAATATTGAATTAAGTTGCTGTTTCCTTCTCCCACCACAGGGGGGCCTTGGTCCACTAGTTCTGATGCTTTAAAAACATTTGATATAGTTTTGTGTGAAATGGTCGGCAAACTTCTAGCATTTTATACTTCTAATACTTCTGCGTCGTTATTTTGTTTTTTTTTGCTGGGACACAACCTGGAATGAGAGATTAAGCTGCCTCCTGTGCTAATCCCACAATGGTTCCTTCCCTGAAGGATAGCTCGCCTCCTGGAGGTTGGATTATGTTTTTCAAACCTTTAAAACATAAATAAGGAACTACAGCTCCAACTCCCCGTCAGAGTCCTTATTTTCCCTCTAAACTGTAAAAGCCGAGCCGTTGCCACCTCACTTAACCCCCCAAAGAGCTGATCTCCATATCAACTCCTTCATGTTGAAGTTTCCCAGGCGGTGAAGGAGGGATGAGCAGTGAGAGGCTTATTCCAGCTCCAGCTTGTCAAACCCAGTTTACAGGCCCGGTGCTGCGGTTTCAGCCCAAAGCCAATAAAGCAGCTACAGAACTTTCATGAATTTATAATTTACCTCCCGACTGCCTCTGCCCAAACCCGTCCACTCGTCGAGTTAAATGAGAACATATTTCATTGTTCAGCTCGTGGTGGACCAGCTTCACTTATCAACGACCCAGCTTAAATCTGACACGACAGGCCCGAGATGTTCTCAGTGGGGCGGGTTTTTCTCATTTCTGACCCAAAAAGCCGATGCTGCTCAGCTGAAATCGACATGGGCGTGAAGTAACTGAACACTTTCTGCAAAACAAACCGTAATCAATGAGAAGTGTCTCATTTTAATCAAATCAATCTAATCAAAGATACTTTATTAATCCCAGAGGGAAATTAGAGTTTCAGTACACACAATTCAGAGATCAGACATACATGGGCAAGACACATGACAAGAATTGGTGACTGTGGTCATTCACAACCCTGAGTCACGCTACCTTAATAGAGATAAGAGGGTTACATGAGGATTGGTTCAGGTGGAGGGAAAAAAAGGCACTTGAGTTACCCTCCATAGGGAGGGCAACTTTGCTCTGCAAAAAAAATAAAAACACCTCAGACAGAAATGCAACAGACTTCAGACATCACACATAAGTGTCCACTAGGTGGGGTGGTGGGTTTGGGACTATCCCTACTTCAGTTCCCGCAGCCATGATGAAGCAGCGCATGTCACCTCAGTGTGGATAGGGGGAGGAGCATTGAGGGTTGGAGGGTTGCAGTGACCCTGGAACGTTTCAGCGGCCTTCCCACAGACCCGCCCAGGCTGGGAAAGGAGACAGAGTTGAGTTGCCATAGCAACGGCACATTCCACATATCTTCTGAGGGGGGAGTTTTCTTTGGAGTCTTGCAGGCTCAAGGACGCCAGATTCCAATTAGAAATTGTTTTGGGGCCAGACAGAGATAATTTCCTCTCTGTCTTACAGTCTGTTGGTCCTCGCCTCTCAGAATCCCAATAATGGATGTTAAACTATCCCAATCCGTGCTGATTCGTCCACTCTCTCCTTGATGGCATCCATCTTTTGTGCCAATGAATGAATCTCCGCCAAAGTCCCAAGCTTACGATTCATCTCGACAATTATGTGAGTCTGTGAATTCACAGCACAGTGCAATCCATCTCTGAGCTCTGGGATCAGGCCAATGTTCCTCGACAGCTCGTTAATTTTCCGGTAAGTCAGGAAGCCTCCAAGGCCAATGAGCAGGAAACCTGACACCAACACAACGAATATCTACACGTCTTCAGAGTCCTCCACAGACAGCTGGTCTGTCCCAGAGGGGCATCCGGGAGCCCCTTCTCCCGTTCTCATCGTTGGAAAGATGTTATCAATCGTGTTAAAAGACCAAATGACAAGATCCATTTTAGTGAATTTCAGTTTCCAGAAAAAATGCAGAAGCAGCCGTGCACCCAGAGACAGACAAAGGCCTTGAGGATAAGATGTGGAGGAGAGGAGAAGAAAAGCATCTGCACCCTCCAGGAGCCGGAAGAAGAAAAGCAGAATTCAGATTCTACTCAAAGACAATCACATTTGAATGAAGTAAACAAATGTGCCAATTTTACTTCTCTCATGATTTGAAACAGGATTCTTCATTTAACAAAAGCAGTAATGGAGACATCACCTGGGGCTCCGTGACGCAACCTTTATTATTTTTAAATTATAATTACTTATGCAATAGCCCTCAGCTCTGGCCCAAAAGACCAGAAACTTTGTTTTACCGGAGGGTTTTATTATGAAGAAAGATTCATCAATTAGTCATTTAAGCTGCAGGTTTATCGTCACAAACAGAAAACAAACTGGAGGATAAGGATGAATTTGTGTTTATGAAAAATATTTAGTCTCATTTAAATGTAGATAAAAAAAATCTCTCATCTTTAAGGCGAAGGTTTAAGAACCACATTAAACAAACTTAAAATTAATAATCATTAATCTGTGGTGATTGCCAGAGAGATAGAACATCATTTTTAGGTTAGTATAGACAAAAAGGGTTTTTCCTGAAGTTATCTATAGACCTATCTATATGCCTCTCCCAGCTGTCCATCGAGGACATCGAAGACGTGTGGATATTTGGTCTGATGATCACTGGATTTCTCCTGATTGGAGTGGGAGGATATATTGTTTTCTGGAAATTTGGGAGGACGGGAGCGATTGGAGGGCGACCCGCACCCATGGAAAGCACCATCCGTGTGGAAACTTCACAGACTGGGACGTTACTCGAGGTGAATCGTAAGCTGGACAATGTTCTGGCTGCGATACCGGTATTAGTGCGCAAAATGGATGTCATCTCAGAGAGAGTCACCGGACGGTATGGACAAGTTTAAAACCCCAAAATTGGCTTCATTGAAGGACTGGAATGATCAGTTTAAAGACTGAAGGCAAAGAGGAAAATTATCTCAGCCTGACCCAAACAAAGTCTTGTTATCTGAATCTGACGTCATAACAGCCTTGAGCTGCAAGCAACAAACCCCCCCTCGGATTGGTGGACTTCAGCCTGGCGAGGTCATCAGCTGGAGGAGTCAATGTGCACTTCGCTTCTCCCAAGATCAAGGTATCTGCAGGTTTAAGGGAGCCAAATTTAAGACTTTTTAAGACCTTTTTTAAGGCCACTTTGACCAAATTTAAGCTATTTTAAAAATTAAATTTAAGCGATAATTTCCAGTTATTGCCTGGAACCGGTGCTAACCACGTCACGAACGTGGGATTAGCCATCCAGTTACCATTAAACTTGCACTTCCCCATGGCGCAAGCTCCCACTAGCTTAACCAGCTAATGTGTTTATCTAGAAAAATAGCCCCCTTTCACAACCAACTGCGTAAGGTTCCGCTTACGCCAACATCATACACAAAAAATGCTGAACTAGAAATTCACGAAGTTTTTATAGAAATAAAAGAATCTTGTTTATTGGGTCTTTGGTAATTTAAGACCTCTGGAAACTGGATTTAAGGATTATTTGTCATTTTTAAGGACTTTTAAGGCCTTAAATTAGGAAAAGCTAATTTAAGATGTTTTAAGACTTTTTAAGGACCCGCGGATACCCTGCAAGATCTCCCTCCCACCTGTGACTGTACAGTAGATCAGCGCCGTGGATGGCTGCTCTCGCTGGGGGAAACAGGATCCCCCCCCGCCTTCCTATTGAAGTATCATGTTGTGAACTGTGATGTTTGTGCTTATATGTTTGAGGTGGGTTTTTGCACAGCAAAGCTACGCCCTGTCGGGAGTAACTCTAGTATGCCTTTTTTTCCCTCCCGCACTTTATCCTCACGTAATCCCCTTTTCATCTAAATGAAATGAGCGCCGTTCATGGTTGCTCTTGTGATCTGCCTGTATCTGTTCTGTCTACATGTGTGTGTGTAACCTTGGTCAGGCTGTGCTGCAGAGTCAAATTCCTATGCTTTGGGACGCTGGAGCACTGGCAATAAAGCTTTTCTGATTCTGATTTGAAGCGTGACGTCACGTGGCCACTTTAAATTTGACAGGTTTCCAGCTGATAAAATAAACTGAAGGTAATGGTTAACGGTGGATAACCACATCGAGGCAGACAAAGTCTCGAGACAAAACAAACAAGTTATAGCCCTTTAATGTGCCTTTTTATATAATTAAGCGCAGCCGCGGGGGACGAGGGGCCGGGGGAGAACCGACCGCCTGAGCGGCTCCAGCAGCGAGGAGGAGCTTCGCTGCTGATCAGCCCTGAGAAATAAACTTTTCATGTCACACAGCTGCTCTCCCCATCCCCTGAATGGATTAAATTTGACAGAATAAAACCTTTAAATGTTGTTAATCTCCGTGGACGCCAATTGGCGCCGGTCTGTGACATCACCTACTATCAAAGCCGTCATGATGTGATGTCGAAGCGAAGTCCTGAAAGGGCCGAGACATGAGAAAAGGGACCAATTACTCTGAGCTTCTGCGTAACGTATACATGACATCATAACATCCTGATGGAGTGAGTTTTCTTTAAATTCCACATTTCAAGCTCAATTTGAAGCTTTTTGATTTAAACTTGTTTTATATATTATTTGCTCTGATCTTTGGGAGAGGATCAGACAGAGTGAGGTTGGGCGAGTCTTCAAATGAGCTTTTTTCTTCTTTTCTTTCAAGGAGTGGTAGCTATCGATTTTCCAGGAAGGAGACGGGGCCTTTAACGNGCCCAGATGTGGACTACTCCACCGTTTTCCTCGACGCTGACATCTGGCTCATGAGGAATGATTTCATCTTTGAGTTTCCACGTCCAACGATGCCAAACATCGTCTACATGGGAGGATTTCAGTGCAAGCCCTCTAAAGCACTCCCAGCTGATCTGGAGGAGTTTGTTCAGAGCTCTGGAGATCACGGGGTTGTAATAATGACTCTAGGAACTTTAGTTAGAAACCTCCCTGAAGAAGTCTCTGAGGAAATAGCTGCAGCCTTTGCTCAGCTGCCTCAGAAGGTAATTTGGAGGTATGTGGGACAAAGGCCGGCCAACCTGGGCAGCAACACATTACTGGTAAAGTGGCTGCCACAAAACGACCTATTAGGACATCCCAAAACTCGAGCTTTTGTGACCCACGGAGGCACCAACGGCGTTCAGGAGGCCATTCACCATGGCGTCCCTGTAGTAGGGCTTCCTCTGTTCTATGATCAGGCTGATAATCTCTCCAGAGTCAGAACAAAGGGAGCAGCTGTGATCGTAGACATCGGCATGCTCGATAGACACGTTTTTAAAGAAGCCCTGATGACGGTTCTGTATAACTCCACCTACAGAGGAAGCATGCAGATGCTGTCCAAGCTGCACAAAGATCAGCCCATGAAACCTCTAAACCAAGCCATGTTCTGGTTAGAATATGTCATCAGACACAAAGGAGCTCGTCACCTGCAGACACAGTCGCACAAAATGTCCTGGTTTGTTTACCACTCTGTTGATGTCATTGCAGCTTTATCAGCAGCTGTTTTACTGTCAGTTTTTATCTGCATTTCTGTTATGAGATTGTTGTACCGGAAGATTTTTACAGGGAAAAAAGTTAAACATGAATGAAGCAAAAAATAAAAGAAAAATCACCACTGAAGAAAACGTCGATGTAACTTTTAATGGAAATAAAAACAACACAAAGAAACACCACAGATTTACACTCAGTCACTGTCAGACAGAAAATAAAAAAATGGGACATTTTAAAGTAAATAAATTAAGTTTAATTTGAAATAATTAAGCTTTACATGAAGATACAAGGTTTCAATCTGACAGCAAAGTAATTTATGTAGTCAGTTTTAGTAAATTCATCCAGAAAAATCCAACATCACAAATTTTTTGAACAATAACACAATATGAAACCAAAGTAAAATCATGCACAATAATGAACAATTTCTCTTTTCTTTCCTTTATTTGTTTCATTCAAAGTGTTAATACATACACACACACACACACACACACACACACACACACACACACACACACACACACACATATATATATTGTGTATATACATATATATATATACAATATAAAAAACATACATACACATGAACACCAAACAATTTGAATGAAAAGGGGCAGAAGGGAGAAATATCTTATATTATCTGCCCCTATTTACAAACCAAACTTTTTAATAATGTTTCCAATTCTCAATAAACAACAAAACAAAACGAAACACTGATTCATTTTATATTCTTGTAACTTACAGACCTAATGAGACATCAACTGAATTTAGGTTATTGTAGTTCTGTAATACACTTGATTTGATACATTTTTTAAATATATTTAGTGACTTTGATTCTTTTTTGTCTTTGCTAAGGTTGTTCCATATTCTCAGCCATTTACAGAGATAGTCATTTCCTTCATTCTGGTTCTAAATTTCGTTTTTTTAAATACTTCACTTCTTTTTAAGAAATAATTACTGACTCTTTTTTCAAACATTTTCTGAATTTTGGTGGGTAACTTATTGGTTTTAGCTTTATACATTGTTTGCAATATTTTCATATTCACTAGATCAATCAGTTCAGTTCAGTTCATTTATTTATAAAGCACTTTAAAACACCCAGCACAGGAACAAAGTGCTGTACAGAAAATACATTAAAACAATAGAATAAACAGAAAGCAGCAAAGAGAAATAAATAAAACACAGGAGACATAAAATTAAAACAGCCCAATAATAAGAATAAAAACTAGATTAAAAACAGCATTGAAACACACAAAAACAGCTAAAATAAGTTAAAAAAAAATTGTAACCGACATCTCACATGGTGTCAAAAGCAAGGGTAAAGAGGTATGTTTTCAAGAGTGACTTAAAAACAGGTAAGGAACTAGCCTTATCTCTAAAGGAAGCTCATTCCACAGTTTAGGAGCTGCTACAGCAAAGGCGCGATCTCCTCTAAGTTTACGCCTAGTCCTGGGTACATTCAGGAGCAGCTGATCAGCTGACCTGAGAGAGCGGGAGGGTGTGTAAGGCTGTAACAGGACAGAGAGATAAGAAGGTGCAAGGCCATGAAGACCTTTAAAATCAAACAAAAGAATTTTAAAATGAATCCTAAAAGAAATGGGCAGCCAGTGAAGTGAAGCTAAAACAGGGGAAATGTGCTCAAACTTTGGAGTGCCAGTTAAAAGACGGGCTGCGGCATTTTGCACCCTCTGTAGATGACTAATATAAGATACACTGACCCCAATATAGAGTGCGTTACAGTAATCCAGCCGAGTGGTAACAAAGGCGTGGATCACTGTCTCGAAGTGCTGCCGTGAAAGAATTGGCTTTATTTTCGCCAGCTGCCTGAGGTGAAAGAAGCTAGATTTTACCACCGCCCTAATCTGATATTCAAACGTCAGATCACAGACCACTTTGACCCCCAGGTTTGTGACAGTTGGCTTAACAAACTGGGCCAGGGAATCAACATACACATTGGGGGTCTCAGTAGGATTACCAAAAATTATCACCTCAGTCTTTTTATCATTGACAATCAAAGATACTTTGTTAATCCCAGAAGGAAATTAGAGTTTCAGTACACACAATTCAGAGATCAGACATACATGGGCAAGACACATGACAAGAATTGGTGACTGTGGTCATTCGCAACCCTGAGTCGCGCTACCTTAATAGAGATAAGAGGGGTTACGTGAGGATTGGTTCAGGTGGAGGGAAAAAAAGGGCACTTCAGCGTTACCCTCCACCGGGAGGGCAGCTTTGCTCTGCAACAAAACACCTCAGACATATATGCAACAGACTTCAGACAACACAAGTGTCCACTAGGTGGGGTGGTGGGTTGGGACTATCCCTACTTCAGTTCCTGCAGCCACAACAGAAGCAGAGCATGTCACCTCAGTGTGGACTGGGGGAGGAGCATTGAGAGTTGGAGGGTTGCAGTGACCCTGGAACGTTTCAGCGGCCTTCCCGCAGTCCCGCCCAGGCTGGGATAGGAGACAGAGTTGAGTTGCCATAGCGACGGCACATTCCACATTTCTTCTGAGGGGGGAGTTTTCATTGTAGCCTTGCAGGCTCAAGGGCGCCAGATTCCGATTAGAAATTGTTTTGGGGCCAGACAGAGATAATTTCCTCTCTGTCTCACAGTTTGTTGGTCCTCAACCTCTCAAAATCCCAGTAATGGACATTAAACTATCCCAATCCGTGCTGATTCGTCCACTCTATCCTTGATGGCATCCATCTTCTGTGCCAATGAATGAATCTCGGCCAAAGTTCCAAGCTTACAATTCATCTCGACAATTATGTGAGTCTGTGAATTCACAGCACGGTGCAATCCATCTCTGAGCTCGGGGATCAGGCCAATATTCCTCGACAGCTCGTTAATTTTCCGGTAAGCCAGGTAGCCTCCAATGCCAATAGCAGGAAACCCGACACCAACACCACGAATATCCACACATCTTCAGAGTCCGCCACAGACAGCTGGTCTGTCCCGGAGGGGCATCTGGGAGCCCCTTCTCCCATTCTCATCGTTGAAAAAATTTTATCAACCGCGTTGAGAGACCAACTGATGAGATCCATTTTAGTGAATGTCAGTTTCTAGTTTCTACAAAAAAATTCAGAAGCAGCCGTGCACCCAGCACACAGAAACAGACAAAGGCCTTGAGGATAAGATATGGAGAAGAGGAGAAGAAAAGCGTCTGCACCCTCCAAGAGCCGGAAGAAAAAACCCAGGATTGGATGGATCTCTATAGTGATTGTTATTAATGATTCTCAATGCTCTTTTCTGTAGAATAAACAGTGGTTGTGTATGAGTTTTACATGTGGATCCCCATATTTCTACACACAGTAAGTCAAGTATGGAACAATTAGTGAGTTATACAATGTCAGCAATCCAGAACTATTAAGTAAAAACTTAACTTTATGTAGTATTGCAATGGCTTTGGCAATTTTATCTCTGATATAACCTATGTGTGACTTCCAGGTGATAGCTTCGTCAAACATGACTCCTAAAAATTTTGTTTCTTTCACCCTTTGAATGTCTATTCCATTTATTTTTATTGTTACATCTTTGTTGTCTCTGTCATTAAACAATATAAAATTAGTTTTATTAAGATTCAGTGAAAGTCTGTTTATGTCAAACCAGTTGTTAACTTTTATCAGTTCGTCATTTATCACTCTAGTTACTTCATTAACATCTGACCCTGAATAGAACAATGTTGTGTCAGAGTAGCTTAGATACACTTACAAGATCATTAAATAGTATGAACAGTTTAGTTCCAAGGACCGACCCTTGTGGCACACCATAATTAATCTCCCGCAGTTCTGATTTAGTGTTGTTTAGTTGGACAAATTGTTTTCTATTCTCTAAATAACTTCTAACCCATTAATGTGCCACACCTCTTATGGCATACTGATGTAATTTCTGAAGTAACCTCGAGTGATCGATAACATCAAAAGCTTTCTTCAAGTCAACAAATACACTGATGAAGTAGTTTTTATTGTCTATTGCTGTAGATATTTTGTCTATTAGTTCCATTATTGCCATTTGTCTCTCTCTGTTACGTCCCCGACATGAGATGTTAAAAGTGTGAAGGATGGGGAGAACATAAGAACTGGCGGCGGAGTTTAAAATGGGTTTATTTGTACAAAAGGTATTAAAAACACAAGCAAACAGATTTCTCTAAAAGGTTAACATTACAAAGCAAATTATCAACAATAAAACACCTGGTAAAAACTTATATTAAAAGTTTTACCGCAACAAAGGTGTTTTAAAATCCTGAAGTTGCTAAAAGTTCAAAACAATCCACTGACTAAAAACACCTGGTAAAAACTTATCTTAAAAGCTTTACCACAACGAAAGGTGTTAAAACTGAGGTCAGGAAAATTGTCACAAATAAAGTTAACCTTAAAAACTGAACACACAAAAGATCCCACTGGATCATCCTCAGTTTCTCATTAAGAGTTAAAAACAACCATAGTTTAAAACTCAAACAAATCCAAACGAACAGGGGTTAAACTACACAAAACCAGGAGGACAACAGAACGCCTGCACTGCTGCCTCCCAGACTGATGAAGGCACAGCCCTTTTATGCAGGTGTTTGCTCATTAGGTTGATTCCTCTCAGCTGTGCTCCTCAGCAGCCTGGGAGAGAGGAGGAGGAGGAGCGGTGTCAGGCTGATTCACTACAGATGGGTGAATTTGGTTGCTTCTCTCCACTGGTCAGGCTGGCATCCGTAACACCATTGCAGTTGAATGTTTGGTCCTAAAACCATATTGTTCATTATTTAAAATGCTATTTTCTTCAATGAATTTACCCAACCTTGATACAAATACTTTTTCTATTATTTTGGAAAACTGTGGAAGCAGTGACACTGGCCTGTAATTGGAGAAATTGTGTTCATCCCCACCCTTAAACAATGGAACTACCTTAGCAATTTTCATTGTGTCAGGGAGGTTGAAAGTGACAGATTACAGATATAAGTAAACGGATCAATAACAGATTCTATTATAGCTTTATCATATCCAAGTCCTCATAATCAGTTGATTGTTTGTTTCCACAGCTTTCTACAATATTCCTTATTTCTTCTTTTTCTACCTTGTCAAGGAAAATACTATTAACATTACAAACTACTGTCTTCTGTTTATCTTCTATTATTGGTTTGTTACCTACCAAATTCGCACCTACATTTACCAAAAAATTGTAATTATTAGAATTAACCTTTAGTCTTCAGCTTTTACTGATTAAGTTTTACTGATTATTTATAATGATGCTACATATTCAAATTCTCTTTATTTCTTACTTTGCACTGTGGCTGATTTGAGTGGTTTCTGAGTCACACAGTCAGGAGTTTTATTTAACGGTAAGTTCACTGACTGAACACTAGAGGGAGATACAAGACAGAACCATGGCCCTGAGTTGGACTAGAACAGACTTTTAATCCCACAGTGGGGAAATTCACTTGCTTCACTAGCAGCACATACACTTAAAGAAAAGGAATAATAATAATAAGATTGCAGGTAAAAACACAAAGACAATAAGCTATTATTTTAAACTTCAACCACTAAAACAATGAATAAAAAACGAGACTTGGGTTTCTAGAACTATGCAGAGTAAGGGACACAGACATACTAATGTACATCCGAAATTGCACAAGTATATTGAACACATACTGGATATTGCAGAGAGAACTTTTATTTGCTTATCTGAGGATTAGACAGCCAGTTAGTGTTAGATGATAATAAGGATATGATGAGCTTTCTGCAGCAGTTTAATAAAACTTCTGCAGCTTTCAACAATGAGACAATCAACAAGCTAAATAAAAAAAAACACTTATATTTATGTATTATAGTTATTCAGAATCAGAATCAACTTTATTGATTCACTGTCACTGAGAGATAAAGATTTTTGGTTATCTGAAATAACATTTATAAACATTTTTGAGGAAGATTTGTGACATAAGGAATCGAATGACAATGCTTCTTGGCAATCATGATTTCAAAGCAGTGTAATAGGGGAATGAGCCACACAAATGCACTTGTGGGTACCACAAAAATGTTCCACAAGCCTCCTCAGTTTTCTCCAGGTTCCCTTATTTTTGTGCAGACAAGTACAAATGTTCTTATGTGTGTGCATGTGAATAATATTGACTGCATGTTGGTGCATTTGGTGGCACTTTTGCCTTGAATGAAGGTTGCCGGTTTGAATCCTGGCTGCAGCTTTCCTGTGTGTGTCAGGCTCGATTGGCTGAGCTGAAGTGTAGCGGAGGTTGCTTGTAGTGTAACTGCGTGACCCACACGCGGAGTGGCTAGTGTTGGGTAAACAGAGCACGCAGCTTTTGATCTGGGAACGGCGGCGCAGCGCTCGCAGAGAGCCGAGACTGAGCAGCAGGTCCGAATACATAAGGAAGCTGACTTACTGGTAGTAGACAGCGTGGAAAGATCCCTTTCCTGGTTTGAGGGCTTGTAAGCCTGAGAACTCGGGTCGATGTCTGGTTGGAATGATGACTGAGTGATGAATGAGCGGCGGCACTTCCCTAAATAGAGTCGGCATGATGACGTCGACGAGCCACGCTGGTGATGGGAATGCTGGGAAGTGTAGTAGTCCGCCAGTTGGGTCCGTAGGGAGAGGTCAGGAGGAGGAGTTCGTGACAGGACCCCCCCCTCGAGGGACGGACCCCTAAGTCCCAGGACGGCGAGCCCAGAAATCAGTCAGCAGGGCAGGGTCGAGAAACGAGCGAGCGGGTTCCCAAGAACGCCCCTCCGGGCCGTAACCCTCCCAGTCCACCAGGTACTGCCAACCACGTCCCTGGCGGCGGGCATCCAGAATCCTGCGGACAGTGTAACCACGATCCTCATCCACACAGCGGGGCGGAGGCACCCGGGCCGGAGGAGGGTGGAGAGGAGAGGAGACCAACGGCTTAAGCTGGGAGACATGGAAGACGGGGTGAATCCTGAGAGTGGCCGGAAGGCGCAGCCGGTAAGTGACCGGATTGATGACCCTAAGGACAGGGAAGGGACCCAGGAAGCAGGGAGCGAGCTTCCGGGAGCCCGCAGGCATCTTCAGATTGACGGAAGAGAGCCACGCCTGGTTGCCAGGCTGGAAGACGGGGCCAGGCCGGTGGCGGCGGCGATGCTGACAGGAGTACTCCACGTTGGTCCGGGTGATGGCCGCATGGGCCCGGATCCAGGCAAGCCGACAGCGGCGGACCAGAGTCTGAGCAGCAGGAACCTCCACCTCAGGCACCTGGTGGCTGAACAGTGGGGGCTGGTACCCATAACATGTCTCGAAGGGAGACAGGCCCGTGGCAGAGGAGGTCTGGAGGTTGTGGGACAGTTCTGCCCACAGGAGGAAGCGGGGCCAGGTGGATGGCTGGGATGAGGCGAAGCAGCGTAAGTAACGTCCAAGCTGCTGGTTGGCTCTTTCCGTCTGACCGTTAGTCTGCGGATGGTACCTGGAGGACAGACTGGTTGAAGCGCCGACCAAGCGACAGAAGGCCCTCCAGAAGCGTGAGACGAACTGGGGTCCTCGGTCGGATACCACGTCCTGGGGGAAACCATGGAGCTGCACCACCTGTTCAAGGAGCAGTTCGGCCGTTCTCTTGGCAGTGGGGAGGCCGGCCAGGGCCACTAGGTGCACGGCCTTTGAGAAGCGGTCAGTGATGGTGAGTATAGTGTCCAGGTGGTCGACGGCGGGCAGTCCCGTGACAAAATCCAGACCGATGTGCGACCACGGCCGCTTGGGCACGGGGAGTGGTTGCAAGTCCCCGGCGCCAGGTTGGTTGGAGGACTTGGACCGGATACATACATCACATGCGGCAGTGAACTTGTGTACATCCTTCCTCATAGAAGGCCACCAGAGAGCCCGACGGAGGAACTGGAGGGTGCGGGCTTGGCCTTGATGTCCAGCGAGTTGTGAACAATGCCCCCACGTCAGTGCCTCCCGTCGGCAGGCGGTCGGAATGTAGAGGCGGTTCGGGGAGTCTCTGGGGGTGCCGGATCAGCAGGGAGAGCAGCCCAGATGGATTGTTCCAGAGGCCATTGGAGGGAGGCCAAGAAGCGTTGAGCCGGCAGGATGGTCAGAGGCTCCGGAGGGCTTGTATCCTGC
>SSNQ01034487.1:217426-246330 GCA_006942095.1 Nothobranchius kuhntae | reverse complement strand
ATATATAGTAAAAAGAATTGGTCCAAGCACTGAACCCTGTGGTACACCGCAAGTAACCCTGGAGTATGAAGACGATTTGTCATGTACATTTGCAAAATGAAATCTGTCAGACAGGTAGGATTTAAACCAGCCTAACGCTGTTCCTTTGATCCCTACAACATGTTCAAGTCTTTCTAAAAGAACATTGTGATCAACTGTGTCAAAGGCAGCACTGAGATCTAACAAGACTAGAACAGACACAAGATTCTTATCTGAGGCCATGAGAATATCATTTGTAACTCTCACTAATGCAGTTTCAGTGCTGTGATACTCTCTAAAACCAGACTGAAATTCCTCAAACAGAGCATTAGTGTTTAAATGCTCACATACTTGGATGGCCACTATATTTTATTTTACTGTGATGCCTCAGTTTAGAACAAACTCCAGAACAATACAGAGAGCACACTCACACGAGCACAAAAAAAAAAAAAAAATCCTGGCACAGCCACCTCCAGTGACAAGATATGTGTTTCCATGTAGTGAAAAAATGCTAACAGAAATGATTTCAGCAATCTCCATGCCGGTAATTGGGAGAAACTTGAGGTGTTATGAAAATACATTCCATACGCCTCTGTCTGAAAGTCAAATCAGTATTCAGCACATGAACCTCCTGATTTCTGTTTTTTATTCAGAGACTACTCCCATTGTTGGAGTCATAATAGTGGGAGGAATGGGTGGGATTGGGTTAAAGCAGCTATAAATGAGCCCTGAAACAGGATTCACCACATGCATTAGGATTCAGTCTCTCTTTTAAGTTATGTTTATGTTTATGTATTTAGCAGATGCTTTTGTCCAAAGTGACTTACAAGTGATAATCGACATGTTGCCCTTGAGGCTAACAACAACAATAACAACAACAAGTTGACATCAGTCATAGAGAGGAGGGAACAAGGAGTGGACAGTAGAGAGGGGGACGGGTGCAGGGAGGGTGCTAGTTTAGAAGATGCTCTCTGAAGAGCAGGGTCTTCAGGAGTTTCTTGAAAATTGAAAAGGAAGCCCTTGTTCTGGTAGTGCTTGGTAGGTCATTCCACATTTGTGGAACGATGCATGAGAAGAGTCTGGATTGTCCTGAGCGTGGTGTAGGCACTGCTAGCCGACGATCCTTTGATGACCGGAGCGGCCGGGCCGAGACGTAAGCCTGTGCAAGAGGATTCAGGTAGATGGGAGCCGTACCATCTCGGACTTTGTATGCTAGTGTTAGCAATTTGAATTTGATGCGTGCTGCTAGCGGTAGCCAGTGGAGCTCAATGAACAGAGAGGTGACGTGCTCTTTTTGGCTGATTAAAGACCCGACGCGCCGCTGCGTTCTGGACCATTTGAAGAGGTCTCACATTACAGGCTGGAAGACCAGTTAGAAGGGCATTGCAGTAATCGAGGCGGGAGATGACAGTAGATTGCAACATGAGCTGGGTGGCATGTTGTGTTAGGTATGGTCTGATCTTTCGTATGTTTAACAGCGTAAAGCGGCATGAATGAGCAACAGAGGCAACATGATCTTTAAAAGTCAGGTGCTCATCAATCACAACACCCAGATTTAGAACTGCCTTTGAAGGAGCCAGAGATAGGAAGTTATTTTCGATTGAGATATTGTGCTGTATGGATGGTTTTGCTGGGATGACAAGTAGTTCAGTTTTAGAGAGGTTGAGTTGGAGATGGTGGGATTTCATCCATTTTGATATGTCAGAGAGACAGTTTGATATTCGTACAGAGACAGTGTGGTCGTCCGGTGGAAATGACAGATAGAGCTAGGTGTCGTCTGCATAGCAGTGGTAGGAGAAGCCATGTGATCGAATGATCTCACCCAGTGAGGTGGTGTATATGGCAAAGAGAAGAGGTCGTAGTACAGAGCCCTGGGGGACGCCTGTGGCAAGATGGTGCAGGGTAAAGGATTTTCCAAGCCAAGATACACTGAATGATCGTCCTGTGAGGTATGATTCAAACCAGGCATGTGCTTTCTCTGTGATGCCCATGCTAGAGAGTGTGGACAGAAGGAAGCCATGGTTGACAGTGTCAAATGCTGCCGATCAGTCGAGCAGGATAAGCACTGAGGATTTGGCAGTCGCTCTAGCTTCTTTTAAGGATTCCGTCACTGCTAACAGAGCAGTTTCAGTGGAGTGGCCCTTTTTGAACCCAGATTGGTAAGGGTCAAGCAGACAGTTTTGTGAGAGGTATTCTGTAATCTGCTTGAAAGCCACCCTTTCAATGATTTTGGACAGAAAAGGGAGGAGAGAGATAGGTCGGTAGTTCTCCACATGATTTGGAGGAAGAGATGGTTTTTTAGCGGCGGTTTAACCTGAGCATGCTTGAGAGAGGTGGGAAATGTACCGGATGTCAGTGAAGCATTGATCACATGTATGACTGCTGCGGCTTGTCAGAGTCCAAGCCCCCAGGCCGGGCACTCCCAGCTGACCGGCTTCTGTCTCGGACCATTACCCAGCATGCCCCTCGCGGGGATTCCCTCCACGTTGCACCTGCGTCATCCATGTCTATATATGGAAGACGCCACACCGGCTCTTCTCTCAGTCATCGTTCCACCGTGTTCCATGATCAGAGTATTCAGAAGCTAAGACAGTTAAACCTCCACCTTTCCAACTCAGACCTCATCCTTCCGTCAGCCTTTTCAGCACCGCTTGCAGCCAGCAGTCTCTAATAAAGCTCTTACTCCCGAACCCAGTCTTCGAGTCTGACAGGATGACTGAGTCTATTAATCCAGCGGAGTTCGAGCAGATGAAGAGGAAGTTGGTGCAGGTTGTTAGCGAGAACGTTCAGCTCCACGCCCTGTTCGACCAGCTTAACACCAGGCTGAATTCCCAGACTGATCTCTCCCTGCAGATGTCTACTGCCGTCACGGCACTCCAGCAGCAGGTTCAAGCGCTCCAGTTGCGAGCCCTCACTCCACCTACGGGAGAGCCACACTTCAGTCTCCTGGAGAAGTGAAATGGAGAGACGGGGAGTCCAGACGGTCTGCTTGCTACCCTCGACATGCAGTTCGAGTGCCACCCAGGACGCTTCCCCACTGCGCGCTCTCGGGTGGCACAGCTCACCTCCCTGCTCTCCGGACGCGCGGCAGAGTGGGCCGCTGCGCTCTACAACTCCAAATCACCGGAGTGCAGCGACTACGCTGCGTTCGTGGCCGCTCTCAGAAAGACTTTTGTTCCACCCAGCAGCGAAATGGGGGCAGAGACACGACTCCTAAAACTCCGCCAGAAGGAGCGCTCTGTGTGCGCATATGCGTCGGAGTTCTGCACCATCTCCGCCAAGCTGCGGTGGGATGACTCTGCCCTCCGAGCCGTCTTCTTGGAGGGACTGGCTACCTACATCCGGGATAAGATGGCGGGAAATGAGCTACCCCAGACCCTGGATGAAGTTGTGGACCTGGCGTTGCGCATGGATCAGCGGGTTTTGGTTCGGCCCAAGCCTCTCATTCGCCCATCCAGGGCGCCTGGACTTTTTCCTCGTCCCCCCCGCCTACTCCCGGACCCGTTGCCACTGAGGACCCCATGCAACTGGGCCACCTTCCTCCGGAGGAGAGACAGCGACGGTGGTTGCGAGGGCCTCTGCGCCTATTGTGGTTCCCCCGACCACAGACGCATGAACTGCCCCCTCCGCTCGGGAAACGAAGGAACCCACTGAGTCTCGGGGTCGCTCAGCCTGGGTCACCCCCAACCCCTGCCCTTTCCAATCGGCTCCTTCTGCACATCACCCTCCAATATGGCGAGACCTCGCTCCAGATGCACGCGCTGGTGGACTCGGGGGCCGCTGACAATTTTATGGATGTGGATCTGGCTGAACGCCTACGGATCCCCACTACCCCCTTGGAGAGGGTTGTACCAGTGACCACGGTGGACGGCAGGCCCCTCCAGCCTTACCCTGTCCAAAACCGAACGCAGTCTCTCCAGATGACAGTCCAGGGCCACCGGGAGACCCTCCATTTCCTGATTATCCATGCTCCCTCCTCTCCTCTAATCCTGGGATTTCCCTGGCTCCGCCTCCACGACCCATGGATCTCCTGGTCCCAAGCTCGCCTTCTGGAATGGGGGGCCCAGTGCCGGACCCACCTCTCTCCTCCTCCACCTTGACCTGACTGCCCGGAAGGTGGCTCCGGTTCAGCGCCACCCAATCTGCCACCGCCCTATCGGGATCTGGCCGCGGTGTTCGATAAGCAGCGAGCCACCGCACTGCCGCCTCACCGTCCATACGACATGGAGATCAAGCTCCAGCCAGGAACCATTCCACCCCGGGGGCGCCTTTTTCTCTCTCCCCCGCCGAGTCCAGAGCTATGGAGGACTATATCAACCAGGCCCTCCAGCAGGGTTTCATCCGACCCTCGTCGTCCCCAGGTGCCGCAGGCTTCTTCTTTGTGAGGAAAAAGGAGGGTGATCTCCGCCCCTGTATTGACTACAGAGGACTGAACAAGATCACAGTCAGAGATCGCCATCCTCTGCCGCTCCTCTTGTCCGCCCTGGATGCCATCTCCCAGGCGCGGATTTTCACCAAGCTGGACCTCCGGAGCGCCTACAACCTGGTCCGTATCAAAGCTGGAGATGAGTGGAAGACGGCGTTCATCACCCCCACCGGTCACTGGGAGTACCAGGTCATGCCCTTCGGACTGTGCAATAGCCCCGCCGTTTTCCAGCGCTTCATCAATGATGTCCTCCTTGACATGTTGGGACGGTGGGTGTTTGCCTACCTGGATGACATCCTGATATACTCCAAGTCAGAGGCTGAACACCACCACCATGTTCGCGCGGTCCTGACCCGGCTCCTGGACAACAACCTGTTCTGCAAGCCCGAGAAGTGCTCCTTCCACCAGCGGTCCGTTTCATTCCTGTGCTACCTGATCTCGGATCAAGGTCTAACCATGGACCCTCAGAAAGTCCAGGCGGTTAAGGACTGGCCCCTACCTACCAGCCTAAAGCAACTGCAGAGTTTTCTGGGTTTCTGCAACTTCTACCGTCGATTTATAAAAGACTTTAGCACCATTGTAGCACCTCTCACTTCTCTCACCCGACCGAGCCCTCCTGGTCAACCGTTCCGGCTCACCCCAGACGCCGTTCGGTCCTTCTACTACCTAGTCGCTCATTTCACATCGGCTCCTATCCTGTGCCACCCGGACCAGGCAGTCCCTTTTGTGGTCGAGGTTGACGCTTTGGATGTCGGCGCCGGCGCCATCCTGTCCCAAGGCGGCCCCGACGACAGGCTACATCCCTGCGCCTACTTCTCCAGGAAGTTCTCCACCACCCAGCAGAAGTACGGGGTGGGGGATCGTGAACTGCTAGCCATAAAATGGGCGTAGGAGGAAAGGAGGCAGTGGCTTCTGGGCACCACTCAGCCGTTCACCATCTGGACTGACCACCAGAACCTAACCCACATATGGTCCGCCAAGCAGTTAAATCCTCGCCAGGCACGCTGGGCCCTCTTCTTCGAACCCTACGATTTCCATCTCGCCTATCGCCCCGGGACAAAGAACCAGAAGGCGGACGCCCTCTCCCGCCAGTTCACCCATTCAGCGCCCACGTCCGAGCCGGCGCCCATCCTCCCGGAGCACCGTTTTGTGGCTCACCTTGGGTGGCCGTTGGAGGAGGCCATCCAAAACGCCCTCCAGGGTGACCCAGCGCCACCAGAGACCCCCGCCGGTCGACTCTACGTCCCCTCGGCCTGTCGCAGTGAGGCGTTGTCCTGGGCCCACTCTTCATGCCTGTCTGGCCACGCAGGCTTCTCTTGGACTCTCAGGTTCCTTAAACGGGCTCTCTGGTGGCCACGTATGGAGAGGGATGTTAAGGAATACACGAGCGCTTGTGACGTCTGCGCCCGCTATAAGGCATCCACCCAGGCTCCGGTTGGCACCCTCAGACCTCTTCCGGTGCCCAGCCGCCCCTGGTCCCATGTGGGGCTGGACTTTGTCACGGGTCTCCCGCCGGTCAACGACCTCGACACCATCCTGACGGTCACTGACCGGTTTTCCAAGGCTGTTCACTTCATCGCCCTCCCGGGCCTCCCCTCGGCCCGACGCACTGCAGAACTGTTTCTGGAGAACGTGGTGCGCCTCCACGGGTTCCCGGTCGACGTGGTCTCGGATCGTGGTCCCCAGTTCACGGCCCGTTTCTGGAAAGCCTTCTGCCATCTAGTGGGAGCCTCTGTCAGCCTGTCTTCGGGCTACCACCCACAGACCAACGGTCAAACGGAGTGGGCAAACCAACAGTTGGGCCGGTACCTCCGCTGCTTTGTCTCGGCGCAGCCCTCACAGTGGCCTAAGTACCTCCTCTGGGCGGAGCTGTCTCATAATCTCCACACCTCCTCGGCCACTCAGATGTCCCCTTTCGAGGTCTGCTATGGCTATCAGCCCCCGGTCTTTGCCCACCAGGAACCCGAAGTTGCGGTGCCGGCCGCTCAATCCCTGGTGAGGCGCTGCAAAAATGCATGGATCAAGGCGCGGGCCCCCATCACCCGGGCCAACGCCCGTTACTCCCACCAACAACTCCACAGGCATCGCCCGGGCCCCTCCTATGCTCCAGGGGACAGGGTCTGGGTGTCCACGGCAGGCCTCCGGGTCCGCGCCGGTTCCAGGAAGCTCGCTCCCCGGTTCCTCGGACCCTACCCCGTGCAGAAGGTCATCAACCCAGACACGTACCGGCTGCGACTGCCTACAAGCCTTCTCATCCATCCCACCTTCCACACCTCCCGGCTCAAACCTTATGTGGAATCCTCACTCCTGCCGCCTCGGGCTCCGGCGCCTCCGCCGGCCCGCTTCCTCGACGGTGAGCCCATCTACACCATCCGGCGCATTCTGGACGCTCGCCGCCGGGGTCGGGGTTGGCAGTACCTTGTGGATTGGGCAGACTACGGCCCCGAGGAACGCTCCTGGGAGCCGGCCCGCTCCATCTTGGACCCTGCCCTCATCTCGGACTTCTGGGCCCACCGTGGTGGCCCGGGGACTTCTGGAGCCGTCCCTGGACCGGGGGGTCCTGTCAGAGTCCAAGCCCCCAGGCCGGGCACTCCCAGCTGACCGGCTTCTGTCTCGGACCATTACCCAGCATGCCCCTCGCGGGGATTCCCTCCACGTTGCACCTGCGTCATCCATGTCTATATATGGAAGACGCCACACCGGCTCTTCACTCAGTCATCGTTCCACCGTGTTCCATGATCAGAGTATTCAGAAGCTAAGACAGTTAAACCTCCACCTTTCCAATTCAGACCTCATCCTTCCGTCAGCCTTTTCAGCACCGCTTGCAGCCAGCAGTCTCTAATAAAGCTCTTACTCCCGAACCCAGTCTTCGAGTCTGACACGGCTACTGTAGGAGCAATAGCTTGGAGCAGCTTAGTCGGAATGGGGTCAAGTGGGCATGTAGTAGGGCGGCTGCACGTGAGAAGCTTGGACACAGAGTTCACAGTGACAGGGGAAAAAGAGGAAAATGAAGCAGTAGGGCCTGAGATGGTTGGGCTAGAAGGAGATTGTGGTAGTGAATGTTCAGGAGTGGCCAGTTGAGTAAACTGTTTGCTTATAGCTGCCACTATGTCAGTGAAGAATGAGGCAAAGGTGTCACCTGATAGATTGTTGGTTGGAGGTGGAGGAGGGTTGAGCAGTTTTGAATGTTGAAAATAGTTTCTGAGAGTCAGTAGAGCTGAGAATTTTGTCAGTGTAGAAAGCTTTCTTTGCATCAGTGATGCTGGCAGAGAATGAGGACAGTAATTCATGAAATTTCAATAGATCACCAGGATCTTTTGTTTTGTGCCATTTCCGTTCCGCCGCTCTAAGATTGGTGCGTAGAGACCGGAGGGTATCATTTAGCCAAGGGTGCGACTGAGAGGATCTAGCAGGTCTAGTAGCTAAAGGGCACAAGTTGTTAAGACAAGAGCAGAGTGTGGAGCAGAGTGACTCGGTGGCTTCATTCACTTCATAAGCAGAGAATGTGCTGGGAGATGGAAGAGTGGAGGCAACAAGAGAGGAGAAGTGGTTGGGTGCCAGATTGCGGAGGTTGCGGCAGAATGAGACCATTTGGGAGGAAGCAATGGACCTCCCTTGTAGAGTCGTGCTGAAATGGATAAAGTAATGATCGGAAAGATGCAGCGGTGTGACATATTGTGTCTATGGCACAGTTTCTGGTGAAAATGAGGTCAAGTGCTTTTCCAGCTTTGTGAGTTGGAGGACTTTGTACTAGTTTTAGATCAAATGATGACATTAGTGACAGGAAGCCTGATGAGCTGGGATTGTCCAGGTGAATATTCATGTCTCCAAGGACCATTGTGGGACAGTCGTGCTCAGGAATGGAGGAGAGCAGGGTGTCGAGTTCATCAAGAAAGTCTCCGAGTTGACCTGGTTGTCGATATATGACAGCCAAAAATATTTTTTTCAGTACAGTTACCTGGATGACATAGTATTCAAAGGAGTTGTATTTAGTGATGGGTAGCAACTGATTGTATATCCATTTGTTGGAAATTAACATGCCCGTTCCACCACCTCGGCCAGATGCACGAGAAGTGTGGGAAACTTTTAAGGAAAACTATCTTTATTTGTCATTTCAGGTGTGATGAAAAAAAAAAACACTGAGGTTAAACTGTTGAGGTGGTGTCACGGTCTGAGGTGTGTTCCTGCTGTCACTCCCTGTCTCTGAGTTTTCCCTCTGCAGGTGGGCTAGTCTGGAGGTTGACCAAGCTGCAGCAGACCTGCTCATCAGCCGGCCAGGTGTATTTAAGCAGCTGAGAGACTTCTACACTTCGCTGGATGATTACTCTACCTGGATAAAACCTCCACCTTCATCTCTGACTGGCTGAACTCTGGAACTCCTATCCTCTGGAACTCCAACCTGCTTGTCTCTTAGCCTCTCCCTGGCCAGAACCACCTCCAGCTGCCCACCTAAGCTCCCTGGATCTCCACAAACTCAGCTCCCTCCACGTCTCACCTTTTGGATCTCAGTCCCAGGAAAGCCCTCTCAGCCCAGACCGGACCACTCCTCCCTCGAGCTAGTTCCCTCCTCTCCAGACTGTAAGTCCTCCGCACAATTCAGATGCCTTGTTCCCTCCTCGAGTTGGATCTAACTCCCATCTGTCCACAGATTTCCCACACCGGCTCCCTTGTGAAAGAACTCAGCTATGTTTATGCTGCTTCCTTGGTTTCCCTTTTAATACATTTTTATTTAAACACTTTACCCCCGTCTCTATGCTGATTCTGTATGTCGTGGGTTAGATTTCTACACCACAACATGACAGGTGGGCAGGCAATATAAGCAGATGTATGAGATGAACGTTCACAAAAAGAATAAAGAAAAGAAAACATTTCTTTAATGCATTTTTTTATTCATTTGCAGAAATTAAGCCTGTAACATGATACAATTCAATGTGTTCAATGTAAAGTTAAAACGGTTGTACTATAATACTATTAATGTGAGTAAATAACACTTACCATTTTGTTACTAATTTCTCATTTATTATTATATTTTTTTGTTTAGTTGATTTCTTACTCATTTAAGTGCATGATTTAGTATTGACACAAGGACTAAACTATGCATAACCAAGTTCTTGACATGCCTTTCAAAGTAATTTTTGTATTGGACAGACAGAACAAATTTTCCTCAAAGATAACTTGAATTTTCAATGAAATGTTTTCTTATCCCCTAAACTAAAACGATTTTTAATAGTTTTTCAGGAATCAGAAAATCTTAATGGTCAGTGTATGTGAACACAAAACTATGGATGGCTGTGAAATGGTTGATTTAAAGTAACAAATAAAAGCACAAAGTTATGAGAAAAAAGATAGATATAAACATATTAGTAAATCATTCCAGAGTACAGTGATTTTACATAATTCAAGTTATTGTAGATTTTCGAACAGAGATTTATTTTAGTCTTTTATCTAATGTAATAATAATAATAATAATAATAATAATAATAATAATAATAATAATAATAATAATAATAATAATAATAATTATTATTATTATTATTATTATTATTATTATTATTATTGTTATTATTATTATTATTATTATTATTATTATTATTATTATTATTATTATTATTATTATTATTATATATAACTGGAAAATTCCTCATTATCCCCCAGGGACGAAATTTTGGTGTCACAGCAGCAATTTCAATCATTACAGTATGGAAGCCAAGAAAATACCACACAAAAATACTTAAAAATTTAAAATGCTGAATATTTGCACAATGTAAGAAATTTTTATTTTCAAAACGGAACCTTTTCACTTTTGTTCGTTTTCAGGGGAACAGTGATAATGAAGGACCGAAAATGTCAAGGGTGACATTTATCGCTGGAAAAAAAATCATGTGTTAGCAGGCGTTTTGCCACAACATTTCTTTAAAGTGTATTATTAGTAGTTTTCATTTGATATATTAGTTATTGAAATAAGAAGCAGGATGGCGACGTGGGGATGTAGGTTTCTTCTTCGTCGCGGAACTCAACTCGTTTCTTCTCGGACAGCAGCTGAAAGGTAACGATGCTAACTGACTAGCTGTTGTGCTAGCTGGAAGCGAGTTAGCCGCGACGACAGGTTATTTCTCCTGTTAAAAAAAATCTACATCAAAATTAGCGTAACTTTGTCGTGTTTGCCAAATAAGGTAATGAGTTAATGGGATGAGTAAAACTAGTTTGCATTTTTCCTACTAACTAGCTCTTAAACCAGCTGGATAACAGGACAAGTGCTATATCAGTGTCACTTTTATTTAATAAAGCTCTCCAAAAGTGCTGAACAGCAAAACAGCTCATAACACAAACTGTAAAACTATATCCTGTACCATTAAAAGGACGATGCGTGTAATGGTGAAGGGAATCGATTAAAAGCAGTTTATATATGTGTGCATTGTTTACTGGCTTTCTGTAAACTCGCATAAAATTCTAGATGCTGATCTTTTTGATTTTGTGAGCTCCAAGCCATAAGCCAAGCACACATCAGACTCTTGATTGGTAATAACAGTGCTGTTCCAGCTCACCTTGTTAAGGACTGTCTATAAAGTCCTCTGGACAATAAATTCATATCAACATTGGGGCCTCCCAGTTTAAAACAAAAGATCATGCCACAAACACATTTTGTGAAAATCATATTATGTCCATTAAAGTGTTAACTGCAGCTGTCCCAATAAAAAACATTGGCGTTCTACAACTTTGCGGTAAAGATTAGATATCATTATTGTTTTTATTTATAGGAGAGCTTTCAGCAGCCCAAAGGCACCCAGGGTGCTGAACACAGCATACATAAACAAATTACCTACAGACTAGGGCTGGGGGTAAACAGTTATTTTTAAAACGATTATTCTGACGATTATTTTATCGAATAGTCGACTATTCTAATGACTGTTTAGTCAATTAATCCAATGATTATTTTTCTATTGCACAGTTAATAAAAACCAACAAATCTCAAATTCCTCAAAAAAGTGATAAATTGTTACTGTAAGAGAATAATCACTACAGGCCTTCCATTTTGTAAAACACTGCTTTTATTGTGTTGCGGTTGGTTATGTTCTGGTGACGTGTAGAACTTGGGAGTGCATGCTGCTGCCTGAGAGGTGGTTGGAGACGGAGTGTCTCCATGCTGCTTTGTTTTGGTCACTTATGTGCGTGAGGCGAGTGGTGTTACGACCCTTCCTGGGGAGTTTGGCTCGTGTGCAAAAAGGAAGGGACAGTAACGGGATTTAAAAGTTAAAATGATGATCAGGTTTATTTACAACTACAAAAAATCATAAATCTTTCCATCCACATGTTGGGAATAATACAACTAATTCTGCCTGTGCGGAATTAAAACAAAAGTACAAATAAGTAGAGATGTCCCACTGGGCAAAGATTACAGGGTTCTGGACCAAAATAAGAATCTCCAAAGGTCCAAACTCTAAACTGGGCGGTTAAACCAAACTCAAGGTGATATTTTAAACTAAACCGAAAACCCACAACACTAAATGTAAAAAAAGGGAGATCTGCACCACAAAAAAGATGAACTCTCAACCAAAACGTAAAAACTTATTCAAACGCCAGAAGCTGTTAGCGAAGATGCTAACAGTAGCTTTACCAACGTTAAGTTCAAGTTACCAAGTTTAATTAAACCAAAAACACCCAGCAGCAAACAGACCAGCACAGAGGAGAGACTGCTACCACCAAAACAGCTCTCCTAATGTCTGAAAGAAGCTCCTTTATGAAGGGAGAAACGCTCCCGGTGATGTTCTACATCTGCGGTAGAGACGGAGCAGCACATCTGACCCCGGAAGTTGTTGTCCGTTGCCGGGAGACGAAGGTGGGCAAAACAGGAAAGGCATCTAGTAGCGGACGGACATTGTTCCGGGTCTTCGGTATTTGGCGGAGGTTAGTGAAGGCGGAGAAGAGGGCGAACTAGAGGTAAAACAGGCAGATTCCACTTCTATTTACAAACTCCTGGGGATGCAACAAATGGGCGCGGTGTGTCGACTACCGGATCTGATGTCGACAAATTTTTAGAATCAAGCCGTCGATGTCATCGAGGCTTTGCTACAGCCCTACTACAGACGTAGACCCAAATGACATTACAAACCAAATAAAAACAGCCATTAAAGCTGCTTTCCGGAGTTTTCCCCTTTCAGAAATGAGGTATGATTTTTCAGATATCTGTAAAAGCGATTGTCTCATTATGTACGGTGATAAAATGTAAGCAATACGTCTTTTTAAAAAAAAATTTTGCCAATCACGCCCCCTGCCCCGCAGAGCTCCATTCAATAGGAAACTGAGCGCCGACCAGAACTATCCAATAGCGTTAGACTTGCTTCAAATTTAAGGAATACCTCGGCTGATGCAGATTTGATGAACTTTTCACGGACAAGTAAGTCTCTAAAATATAAATATATGAGAACACACCATGACATGATAATAACACTCGTTAAACAGCTTGTTTAGCTCCGTTTGTCGTCTAAGAAGCACATTTATAAACAGAAACGTGAAATCGCGATCTTAAACAAACAGAGGAATAGACTTTTTGTGTGATATTCTTGTCAGCCACTAGATGGTGCCATCGTATACTCCAGAAAGAAGCTTTAAACCATGTAAGTATAAATGAAGTCCAATTATTCCAAAACCTAAAAATAGCCAGTTACCAGCAAAGGCAACCGTATAAAAACCAGTTTTCAGGCAACACTTACAAACCTGCCGTGTGTGTGCTCGTCATGGGATATCCAATGGGAGCTCATTCCACAGCTTATGGGTAAAACATGAAAAGGCTCTACCTCCTTTGGATCTACATTTCACCTGTGGAAGCGCCAGCGAGGAGTCATGATGCAAAGATAAACTCAAGAGCAGGTGTATACCCGACCTAAAGGTCTGACAAACAAGTTTGATATTGCAGTTCTGTGCCACACACCCACAGCTTCTGTGATTCACACCTGACTGAAGTGTGTGTGGGAGATCATTGGAGATATTTGGACCTGCTGGGCTTGAACGATCACTTAGAATAAACAGTTCTGATTAAACAATGAAGCACGTCCGTGTGAAGTGAAGTCAAGTAGAGACAAAGAGCAAAAACCAAAGCTCTAAATAAAAATCCATTAGATAAAATACTCGACAGGTAACGGCTAGCACTTTTTGAGCAGCTTAGTAATGTGCTGGATTTGTTATGTAAGAGAAGGGCTTAACTTTAGCTCTGAAAGCTCCAGAAAACGAAGGCAACTCATATTCTTAAAGCTGCAATGGCAAGTTTGCAAAACAAGCAAGCTTTCACCCTAAGGCCACGCCCACCTGATAGCGTTAAACGTCATTTGCCATTTTCTACATCCAAAAAACCTTTTGTTGTCTGCGACTTCAAACTCTATTTTTCATCTTGGGACTCTGGTTGTTTGTCCTAAACTTGAAGTGGTAGCAGCCAGCTGTTTCTCCTATGATATTATTGAGCGGAGAACCTCACACCAGTGGTGTTCTGTTGTAAGATGCGCGAGTGCGTAATGAGTGAAGGAGCCAGGTAAATGCAGAAGTGCGGTGGTTCGGTGAGACCGACAAAGCAGATGGTCCAAATGTGTAAGAACCACTTCATTCATTTAAATTCCTTTTAGGGGATCGTTCATGAAAATAAAGCACATTTTTCCTGCCTGAGAAAACATAAGTAAATCACGTTAAGCTAACTTTACGAGCGGGAAATGGCCTGTATTTGATATAGTGCCTGTTAGGGTTCTACAACCCCCAAGGTGCTTTACAAGATTGCCTCATGTACACACATTTTGACACACTGGTAGTAATAAGCTACAATGCAGCCACACAGGCACCACTGGTCCCTCCAAAAACCACCTGATGAAGCGTCTTGGTCAACGACACGACTACCACAGACGGGGCTTGAACCTGCAACCCTCCGGTCTTCTGCCACCATCGCCTATGACATAAATAAATTCACTACTTAGATAATTATGCTCCATCGGATCATGCTCTAAGCCGTGTACACTCATATCATAGAGTAAGGTCAGATTTGTGGTAGTTTCTGAAGTATTTTGGCTGCTGGAGGCCCCCGTATCAGTTACCTGGTTGTGCAGGGGGGGTTCAGTCCATCTTTCCACACATACGATAAAAACAAAACTTGTCTGTTGTTGTGAAAAATACACTTTTAAACACAGCATCCCCTCAAAACATTAAAAACCACTAAGCTGAGTGTAAGTTTCAGGGCAGAACATTAACCCAGAGATTTTTTATCAATCTAAATTGTTTCTGTAAGTTTTGTCAGCACACGAAAGACCGGATGCATAAGAGNGCCGTCTCCTCTGGCCATTATTTCAGCTTTAGCTTAAAGAAAGTTTTGGTCGTAAACAACAAAGTGCGCATGTGCCGCCGGTTACTTCCAGATGATACGGTGGCTGGTAAGGGTCACCGCGCCTACACCGCAGCCACGGTAATTCACCGAGATAATTTTTTTTAAAACAAGACGGTTATTATTATTGTCAACTTTTTTACCAGGGTTTACCGCTACACCGGTTACCGTGACAACCCTAGCCCTGATACACTTTCAGATATTCTCATGGTGCAGCTGTGTTCTCCAGAGATCAAGGACTAGGACCCAAATGAGGCTTTTGCACAAAGACGGTGTCAGAAGCAGGAGGCCAGACTTCATGGACAGAGAAAACAAGGAGTCTGACTAGATTTCAATGAAAGAGTTCATAAAAAAATCTCTAAAAATAAATAAATAGTAAAAATGACAAAAGAGTTGTTTTCCTTATTAATTGATGTTTTAATTATTTTGTCACTCTGTTTGGAATCAACATAATATAGAATAACATGCTTTAGGTAGATCTAAATCATTTAGAATTTTGGCCGGTAAAAAATATGCTTGGCCGGTAGATTTTCATCATCTACCGGCCAACTTGGCCGGTGAGTAAAAAATTTAATTTCGGACCCTGGGTGTATACCCGACCTAAAGGTCTGACAAACAAGTTTGATATTGCAGTTCTGTGCCACTCACCCACAGCTTCTGTGATTCACACCTGACTAAAGTGTGTGTGGGAGATCATAGGAGATATTTGGACCTGCTGGGCTTGAACGATCACTTAGAATAAACAGTTCTGATTAAACAATGAAGCACGTCCGTGTGAAGTGAAGTCAAGTAGAGACAAAGAGCAAAAACCAAAGCTCTAAATAAAAATCCATTAGATAAAATACTCGACAGGTAACGGCTAGCACTTTTTGAGCAGCTTAGTAATGTGCTGGATTTGTTATGTAAGAGAAGGGCTTAACTTTAGCTCTGAAAGCTCCAGAAAACGAAGGCAACTCATATTCTTAAAGCTGCAATGGCAAGTTTGCAAAACAAGCAAGCTTTCACCCTAAGGCCACGCCCACCTGATAGCGTTAAACGTCATTTGCCATTTTCTACATCCAAAAAACCTTTTGTTGTCTGCGACTTCAAACTCTATTTTTCATCTTGGGACTCTGGTTGTTTGTCCTAAAGTTGAAGTGGTAGCAGCCAGCTGTTTCTCCTATGATATTATTGAGCGGAGAACCTCACACCAGTGGTGTTCTGTTGTAAGATGCGCGAGTGCGTAATGAGTGAAGGAGCCAGGTAAATGCAGAAGTGCGGTGGTTCGGTGAGACCGACAAAGCAGATGGTCCAAATGTGTAAGAACCACTTCATTCATTTAAATTCCTTTTAGGGGATCGTTCATGAAAATAAAGCACATTTTTCCTGCCTGAGAAAACATAAGTAAATCACGTTAAGCTAACTTTACGAGCGGGAAATGGCCTGTATTTGATATAGTGCCTGTTAGGGTTCTACAACCCCCAAGGTGCTTTACAAGATTGCCTCATGTACACACATTTTGACACACTGGTAGTAATAAGCTACAATGCAGCCACACAGGCACCACTGGTCCCTCCAAAAACCACCTGATGAAGCGTCTTGGTCAACGACACGACCACCACAGACGGGGCTTGAACCTGCAACCCTCCGGTTACGGGGCGGGCACTAACTCTTCTGCCACCATCGCCTATGACATAAATAAATTCACTACTTAGATAATTATGCTCCATCGGATCATGCTCTAAGCCGTGTACACTCTTATCATAGAGTAAGGTCAGATTTGTGGTAGTTTCTGAAGTATTTTGGCTGCTGGAGGCCCCCGTATCTGTTACCTGGTTGTGCAGGGGGGGTTCAGCCCATCTTTCCACACATACGATAAAAACAAAACTTGTCTGTTGTTGTGAAAAGACACTTTTAAACACAGACATCCCCTCAAAACATTAAAAACCACTAAGCTGAGTGTAAGTTTCAGGGCAGAACATTAACCCAGAGATTTTTTATCAATCTAAAGTGTTTCTGTAAGTTTTGTCAGCACACGAAAGACCGGGTGCATAAGAGTAGATGTGATGGGCGATCAGCAAGCTAGCAGAAGCTAGAAACTCTCTGCTTGTTTGCAGGGTGTCTTGTTTACAAACATATTGATATTTTTATGTCTGGAGACACTGTCCAGTAGGGCTGAACGATTCTGGAAAGTAATTGTGAGTAAACTGAGTCAGAACAGAACAACATTTATTTAGACAGGTTTGTTCAGAGAATAACGTGAAATTACGTTCTAACATGAAATGACGTTCTTATAATGGGACCGAAAAGAGCCCTGACAGCCGAGGAAGGGTATGATATTAAGAAGTCACTGGACCTTTTGTCGGAGGAGATGACAGCTGTCAAACTGCAACAGAAGGCCATCCTGAACCTGGTGGAGGAGGTTAAAGCTCTCCGCATTCAAAACGCTGACAAAGATCGGCGTCTGGCGTTCCTGGAGAGCAGGGTAGCTGACCTGTAGCAGTACACCAGGATCAACGATGTGATCATCACCGGGCTTCACGTCAAACCCCGGTCATAAGCTCAGGCGGTGACCGCTGACAGGAGGGGGGATCGCGGCGCGGAGTCCGCCTGCTCCGTGGAAGAACAGGTGGTCTCCTTCCTCAAATCGAAAGGTATCCTTGTGAATAGTAATAATATCGGGGCCTGCCATCCTCTTGCCCGGAAAATTGAAGGAAATCAATCTGCCGTCGTATTGAGATCCGCCAACAGAAAGCACAAATCGGAGCTGATTACACAAGGGAGGAAGATGAGAGGAACGAACGTCTACATCAACGAACGTCTGACCTTACCAAACAAAACGCCGACATTGCCAGGAAAGCCAGATTTTTGTGGAAACATGGAAAAAATTCAAAACACATGGACCACAAATTGTAAAATATTTATTAATCTCAACGGAACTCCTGAACAAGCTAAAGTGCTGCTCATCAGATCTCTGGAGGAGCTGGAGAAGTACTGAAGTACACTCCACATGGACCAGACCGACGCAACTAATTCATCTGCATCATCTGATAACATCTTTCAGCTACTTCCTGCTCATGGTGACCTGGACCTTAAACCATTCCAGTATACAGCCCATAACGTGCTGGACCAGGAGCAGGACATAGACCCAGACAATAACTTCTTCTCCAGCATCAACAACAGCTGCTGCTACTGCAGTGATGACAAGTTCAACACCATCAACATGGTCAATAAATGATCAATAATCCATTTTAATAGCAGAAGTTTATATGCAAATTTTCAGAACATTAAGGATTATTTAGGTCACTTTTCTAATCCCTTCAAAATGATTGCATTTTCTGAGACATGGATCACAGAAGAGAAGGGAATGACCTTTGACCTAGAGGGATATGAAGTTGACTTTGTTAACAGAAAGAATGAGACTGGAGGGGGAGTTGCTGTATATGTGGACTGTAAATTACCATGTGGTAGAAAATATGACAACTGCAGTTGACAACTTACTGGAATGTCTAACAATAGAAATTTGTAAAGAAAACCAGGAAAAGATTTTATCAGTTGTATCTACAGAGCACCAGGATCTGACCTTCAGCAATTCAATAAGTGGATTGAAGGAACATAATCAGGAACCAATCAGAAAGTTTTTTTCACTTGTGGCCATTTTAACATTGACCTGTTCAATGCTACTAAACATAAACTTACAATGTACAGCCTATATCCGAGAATCACCAGACCAAGCAGAATTACATCCCATAGTGCCACTTTAATTGACATTGATTGATATTTTTACTAACAATTTGGAAAACAACTCTACATGTAGACTGCTGATTAATGATATCAGTGACCACCTATCAGTTTTTACTATTTATGACAGAATTTATAAGAGAAATCATTCAGTTAGCAATCAGAAAACCAAGCGGATTAAAACTGAGGAAAACATAAATATATTAAACATTGATCTACTGCTTCAGAGCTGGGAAGAGGTATACAAAGAAAGGGACATTGACAAGGCATATGAGACATTTTTACAAACAATCAGGTCCCTGTATGACAAAAACTGTTCAGTAATTTAATTTAGTACAAAAGAAAAGCAAGCAGGTCAGCCATGGATGACAAAGGGTTTAAAATTTCATGTAAAAAGAAAAATACCCCGTACAGGGAATTTATGTTTACCGTAAATCCTCTAATACAGGCCCGGGCCTGTATTTGACTCAAGCTCATCAAGCTCCAGGCCTTTATTGGAAGGAGGGCCAGTATTAGAGGCAGGCCTCTATTTCTAATTGAGCAAAATGAACTAATGGTTCACTGGAGTTTTTGACAATTAAAATTGCACCCACATTTTCAAAGTTAAACACATTTCTTTTAACAACGGTAGTTTCTGCCTCAGCCCTCTCCCCCTCCCCCTGCGCAGCAGCCGCAAACTCACTGATGCACCTGCAGCCTCTCAGAGTTCCTGCTGCTCTAAACATTAAAATAATTATTTCATTTTCTGTTCCTCACTTCTGATTACCTTCAATGGTGTCTGTTTGTTGCAACCACCAGGTACAAAAACTAACTTGTTTTTATTTGACTATTTTTCTGTCCTGTCTGTTTATTATCTGCATCTCCTCTCAATCCTAAAGAAAAACTGCTACCTGGGTTCATATATATTCACCTCATGAGTTACCTTTGAACTGCAGTTCTAAAAGATCTACCGACCGCAAAAACAGCGGAGCGCTCGCTGTTTGGCGGCCGTATCAGTGATCAGTGCGTCGGAGGACAAGGTGATGCGCGCAGCGCCCCACTCCACAGCATGCAGCGAAACGCATCAGGCGCAAATAAAAGACAGAAAACATTAAAGGAAATGAACTGGCATGAACGATCGCGTGTTAAATTAGTATTTGAGGTGGCGACACCTGATTGTTACTGTGGCCGTGCTCAGGAGGCAGATCTACCGACCGCGAAAACAGCGGAGCGCTCCCTGCTTGCCGGCCGCATCATGGATCTGTGAGTCGGAGGACAAGTTGATGCGCCCCGCTCCACAGCAGCGATACACATCAGGCGCAAATAAAAGACAGAAAACATTAAAGGAAATGAACCGACATGAACGATCGCGTGTCAGTAGCTACGGTCTGGCACAGCGCGTTGCTGATCACAGAGAATGTGATCATACGATAATTCAATAGGGAGCGTGGTTTCACAGACGCGGAAGTGATAAGCGTCGGTGAAACGCCGGCTGCTCTAGGAAACCCCCGAGCGTTCGAGTGTCAACGAAGTGACACGGAAATGCCGGGCTTTCCAGAAGTAAGTAAGATAACTTACTATGAGCTGATAGTTCGTTGGATTGATTGGTAGGTTGGAAACTCTGATCATGAATCTGAAGAAACGATGACTGAGTGGTGAGCTGGAAAGGCGACTTCCGTTTGGTTTATAGCCGCGGTTTGTGACGTAGGTGCGACGTGGAGGGAATCCCCGCGAGGGGCATGCTGGGAGTCCCTACTTCGCGGATTTTCACCTATCGCGGCCAGGTCTGGAACGCATCTACCGCGATAAACGAGGGATTACTGTAGTTCATACACCCCCTACTGCTGCTCTCCAGAGTGTTCTGCAGTGTAATCAGCACGTTCTCTTTGAACTTGATAGTGTAATGACCTGGCTGGGGTTGTAAGCCAGGTGCATTCTGGGTATTGTGTTATATGTGTTTCCTATCGTTCTGNAATTAACACTCGCCACTCGCCAAATGCGAGTAAATTGCTCCAATTGGCGAGTAAATTTTTGAGCTCTACCTGCCACCTGGCGAGTAAATATTTGCACCAAATTAGTTATGTTTATCAGTCATCTTCCATGGATTTCTGATACTCCTCCCGCCTGCATGCAACGTACACAAACATACGCGAAACGTGAGCGCCGCATCCAACGTCATTTCCACCTATCCCATTCATTCAGGTTATCGAGTTAGCAGTTAGCTTCGCGTTAAAACTAGCGGTGAAATGTGGCGGTTTTTAACTGGAGTCAGCCAGCCTTCCAAATGAAAACTCGTCGAACTGGAAGAAAAACCACCAGGACCAGTGGCAACCAGAAGATTTTGTGAAAAGTGGCGAACTGGAGGTGGCGGAGTCGTGAGACAGGCTATATTATGATGGCCACGTAGCGTTGCTGCCTTTCACAGACAACTGTCCCTCGGCATTCTTCAAACATCCAAAAAATGCCCATACTTCCGACTTTGTCTTCTTTGAGGGATAATAAATGTCCCTGTTTATTAATTTAGCAGATGCTTTTATCCAAAGCGACTTACAATTTATAAACTATAGGGCGTGTTGTGATCTGTGGGGGAAACCGGAGTACCCGGAGGAAACCCACGCATGCATGGGGAGAACACGCAACTCCACGCAGAAAGGCCGCAGCCGAGTTTCGAACCTGCAACCTTTGTGCTGCGAGGCAACAGTGCTAACCACTGCGCCACCATCCAGCCCAATTTATGAAACAAAGAACAAAAGTATCCGAAAATAATTATAAAAAATAAATAAATTAATTAACAAACATTCTAAGGCAGTGTAAAAAAGAATACTTTAGCAAGCAAGTGTATGACAATAGGAACAATATAAGAGGAACGTGGAAAATATTAAATTACATTAAAAATAATGCTAGACAAAACTATCCACAATACTTCATTCAATTCAAGTTTATTTATATAGCGCCAAATCAGTACAAGAGTCGTCTCAAGGCACTTCACATAATAAACATTCCAATTCAGGTCAGTTCATTAAGCCAATCAGAAATAATGTTTCCTTTATAAGGAACCCAGCAAATTGCATCAAGTCGACTTTACAGCAATCCTCATACTAAGCAAGCATATAGCGACAGTGGAGAGGAAAACTCCCTTTTAACAGGAAGAAACCTCCAGAGGATCCTGGCTCAGTATACGCAGCCATCCTCCAAAACACACACACACACACACACACACACACACACACACACACACACACTAATGTGTCTATTGTGATTTCTTAGTAAATATTCTATTTGGTGAGAGATAAACTTTATTGTATTTATCCTAGTGGATCTATAATTAAACGGATAAACTAGCAGTACACGTCCAACGTCAAGGAAACCAAAAAGTTATTATCAGGAGAGGGAGAATGTTTTAGTGGTTAGCAGCAGTGTGCTAGACGATGGCCCCCTCCATGAGGCCACCACAGCTCAGCAGAACATCATTGTAGCTTCTTCTGGGGAGAAAAACACTTACAGAGAAAATAAAGTTAACAGCTGAAATTGCAGAAAATAATACAGTTAAAGAGCAGATTGTAGAAGAAAGCAGTAGCGTGTGAAAAGTGGTCAGTGTATCCTCCAGCAGTCTAAGCCTATAGCAGCATAACTGCAGAGATAACTCTGGATAATCTATCCTATTTAGATGGAGGCATGTTGGGGGCAGGGCAAGGGAGTCATCAATCAAAATCAATTTCCCTCTGGGATTAATAAAGTATTTTTGAATTGAATTGATTTGAGAGCCGTCTTTACCGACTGTACACTCCACCTCCCTCTACTCCCCCACTTGTCCAGATTTAGGCTAACATCAGATTTTAACCATAGGCCCTATCAAATAAAAATGTTTTAAGCCTATTCTTAAAAGTAGACAAGGTGTCTGCCTCACGGACTAAAGCTGGGAGTTAGTTCCACAGGAGAGGAGCCTGATAACTAAAAGATCTGCCTCCCATCCTAATTTTAGATATTCTGGGAACCACCAGTAGACCTGCAGTCTGAGAGCGAAGTGCTCGGTTAGGAACATATGGAACAATCAGATCACTGATGTATGATGGAGCTTGATTATTAAGAGCTTCATATGTGAGAAGAAGGATCTTAAAATCTATTCTGAATTTAACAGGTAGCCAATGTAGGGAAGCTAAGACAGGAGAGATATGATCCCTCTTTTTAATTCTCATCAGAACTCTGGCTGCAGCATTTTGGACAAGCTGAAGACTTTTAACTACATTCTGTGGACTTCCTGAGAGTAATGAATTACAGTAATCCAGTCTTGATGTAATAAATGCATGAACTAGTTTTTCAGCATCACTCCTGGAAAGGATGCTTCTAATCTTAGCAATATTCCGAAGGTGGAAAAAGGAAATCCTACATCTTTGGGCTTTTGATGAATAAACAGCAGCAGAAACATTTTCACCCCCTGCTAAACCGCCTTTACAATTTGATTTCTGTTATAATAAAATGATATCTTTCACTACCGTCTAGATTAAAGCCTTTGTTAAACAGTAACGTTCATTGCTGGTGAAGGTTCTCAGTCATCCAAGTCATGGTAATCCAAAAGGGTTCGAATGAAGGCGACTGGACTTCTTTGGTTTTTTGAAGACGTTTCACTTGTCATCCAAGGAGCGAAACGTGTTCGAGAAACCAAATAAGTCCAGTCGCCTTCATTCGAACCCTTTTGGAGTAACGTTCATTATTAAATGTGAACGCACAACTTAGATTTCATCTTTGTGAAAAGATTCTGTTTGAGTCACTATGATCATTTGATTTATTTTATTATTTTTGACATTAGAAGCAGCCATATCTCATGCTTTGAATTTTATTAACTTCTCAGTCCTTCCCATCTGGCGGGCTGCATCAGGACAGTAAAGACCACCACATGGTTCGAAGAACACCTCACAGAAGACAACCAGAAGTTCATGAGGAACATCATGGCAGAGGAATACCGACAACAGACAGCTGAAAGGTTCAGCCCTCTCAAAGACGAGCCCTGGCCGAGACACGAGTGGACACAGGGTAGGTTTATGTGATCAGGATGGAGCGGCGTCCATCAGGAGGGCACTTCCTGTTTTACTCACAGTCTCGTCCTCCACCCAGGAAGTCGACGAGTTGGGTTAATTGCCGTCAAGTTGGGCATGGCTCCAATCTGGACTAAAACTGGAGAAAAGCACGCAGTCACACTGTTGCAGGTAAAGTGTAATTTAGGCTTTTCAGCCAAAAACAGGCCAAGCAATGTTTATTCTTTTGGTCTTAAATAAAGAAAAGAAGACTTTTTCATTTGTTTATTAGTGTTTGCATCCAGATTAATGCAGAGTTTGAGATGAAGTTTGTTCCTTCGTTCTATCCCCTCTGGCCTCGTTTAGTCTTCTCCTTTTGGGCTGAAATGGTAATGATCTGTGCTAAATGAGAAACAGAAAATGTAATTTTGGTCTCTTGAGCTGGAAATACGCCCACAGTTTTTTTTCAACTGCAGGTTTATTTTAAAACAGGTTCTTTTGTGTTAAAAAGGAAAACCCTGACATTTTTCTCAGATGATTCCTCGTGATGTCTGTGGGTGAACATTAATACTTTACAACAGGGACTTCTCTCTAATTATGCATCTGTTTATGTCTGAGCTCAGGAGGACCGCACAGCACAGGGAAAAGAGGCCGCCGGGCTAAATCTTTGCATTTGCTGCTGCGCCGCACCGTCTGATGTTGTTATTCCTTCCAGGTGCAAGATTGCCACGTAATAAAGTGTCTGTCTAAAGAAGAGTTTGATGGACGCACGGCTGCACTTGTGATAGGAGGGAAGAACGTGTCACCGTTCCATGTAGGTATTCAGAAATAATTATTCATGAATAGTTAAGTCTTTGTAGCTGTAGGAATTATAAACCTTTGATGTTTGGATTGTCTGTAAATGCCCAGTTATCCAGAGATGAGTAATCAATGAGTGCTAATTTATTTAGGGTGACTTCTTTTTCTTGTTGCTTGTTCACTAAGTTAGTGAAATCTGCTCCGATGAAAAGTAAACGTCTTCAGGAACATCTAGATCAGGGGTGTCATTTTAGCTCAGGGGCCACATCGAGGGAAATCTAGTCCCAACTGGGCCGGACCAGTACATTAAAAACAACTTCAGATTGTTTTCTTTGTTTTAATACAATCAATATAAAACAAGGCTGGAGCCTGAGGACAGTGTATCCAAAGTAGTACAACACCTGAAGTGTACTTGAAAATTTGAAAAACATTGAAAATCAATAAATGAAAAAAACATTCCTTAGTGATTCAGAGCTTACAGATCACATGGCAAGATCAGTTTCATGCAGCACTTAAAGTATATTTGACTCATTTTACTTTACATCTTTTAGCTTTCACCGGCACATCAATATCAGAAGTCACATCCTGAGTGGCGGCCAACTTCAGGATGGGATTCAAGTTCTTGTGTGAGCCTTGAGCGCAGCTTTGTTTTATTTACACTCATTACAGAGAAAACTTGCTCACAAAGATAAGTTTATTTTCACTCTACCTTGTAAAGTAAGAAAATAAAGTTTTCACAACCATCTCGCGGGCCGGATTTAATCTGCTTGCGGGCCGGATTCGGCCCGCGGGCCGCATATTTGACACCCCTGATCTAGATGCTTTAAAAAGAAACGAAAAAGCTGCAGTTTCTACTTTTACTGAGATTTTACCATACCATACCATACCATACCAATTTTATTTATATAGCACACTTAAACACGGCATGAGAGCCGACCAAAGTGCTGAACAAAAACACACAATAAAAACAATCAAAAATAAAAACTAAATCCATTAAAATCAAGTAATCCAACCCGAAAGGAAAAGGAGAAAGGGAATAAGTTAGACAGAATTAAAAGCCAGAGAATAAAAGTAAGTTTTTAAACGTGACTTAAAAAGGTAAAGAGAGGAAGAGAGTCTGATCGGGAGGGGCAAGTGGTTCCAGAGCTTCGGTGCACAAACTGAAAAGGCACTCTCCCCGCGGGACTTACAGCGAGAGCTAGGGACATGTAGGAGGTGTTGGTCAGCTGATCGGAGGGATCTTGTAGGGACATATGGGTGAATGAGCTCAGACAAGTAGCCAGGTGCTAAGTTATTGAGGGATTTAAACACAAAAACCAGGATCTTAAACTCTATCCGGAGATGGATGGGGAGCCAATGGAGATCTGCTAAAACCGGTGTGATGTGTTCCCGCTGCCTGGTGCCAGTCAAGAAACGAGCTGCTGCGTTCTGCACAAGCTGAAGTCGAGCGAGAGTGGAGGAGGAGATACCGTATAGCACTGAGAGAATAGTCGAGACGGGACGTAATTAATGCATGGACAACTGAATGTAGATGACGCCTTTTTAAAATGGGCTTAACTTTAGAGAGACGCCTCAGGTGGTAATAGCAGGTCTTAACTACCTGGTTGACATGAATGTCCATTTTTAGTTTAACATCCATCACAACCCCTAAGTTTGTGACACGAGATTTTGTATCGAATCAGTTTCTGCCTCAGTTGTTTTTTATGAACTTTCGCTATAAACACATTAAATACGCCCGTACGTAGAACCACTTTAGATGCAGTCCTCTCCTCCAGATGATCTCGTTTACTCATGAAGTGTAGAAACTAAAGCGTGCGGTGGATATTAACACGAGGATCCTGAAGCTAACTTCAGATGGTGCCTTCAACAACTCTTGAGTGAAAGAACATGACCTCGTCAGCAGGTTGAATCACCTGTTCAGCAGGTCATCAAGCACTGCAGAAGCCTGTTAATCACTCACAAGTCACAGCCAGGTGTGTTGGAGCAGGGAGACAACTAAAACATGCTGGTTAGGTGCTCATGGGATTACTCCTGGACTAGAATGTCCTCGGACTCTTTAAAAACCCTGTACCAGTGCTCCTCTCACTTTGTCACAACCTAGTGACATAAAGGCTGTAAGGAGCTTGCTTACTCATCTGTGGGCTTTAGTGTGAATGAATGCCTTGTGAGTCGTTTTCTATGAATAAAAGCTCTGGCGCTCCTGTTTCAGAAGGTTCACGTTAGTTGGAGGAGAGGAGAAAGAAAATGGCAGCATTTATAGTTTTGCTCATTAGTATTCAGGGAGCCTTTTGTCGTTCATAAACGGTCAGAGAGGGGCAGTAATGTGGCGCGATCGTGTGATCCTCACAAACGATTACGCGATGGCTGTATAAGGGGATGTGGGGGTGGTCTCCGCACTGTTGACGTGCTGCTGAGTAACATGTTTTATTTGTGCTGATTTGAAGCCACATTCCAAAGGGTTCTGTCCTCCCCCGTCCCGGTGACTTGGCTGGAGACTCGAGCTTCAGCTCTGGCGGAGAGAAGCTCCAGCAGCTCTGCATCGCTCCAGTTTTCCATCTCAGCGAAACCAACTGCCCACATTTACTTTCATTTTCAGTATTTCAGTATTGTTGTTGCGTGAACCGTGATCTTCATTCAGAAGTCCGTCATTGCGGTAATATTGCTATCGAGCTTGGCGACAGGAATGCCGCAACATTTTGCCATGCCACCACAGCGCTTTCATACGACACGTCATGGCAGCAAATCAGGGTAATTAGCCACCACAGCGTCTTATAGTAGAGGCTAATGACCGATGTGACTGCCATGTTGTGGAGTTGCTAATGCTAATGATTAGCTTTCGCTAGCCGAGATGCACTCTAATGTCTCCTGTCCATGAAAGCTGATTTTACAGTGTGACGTAGCTTTGTGGGGCTTTTTCTGACCCGAGCGTTTCCCCGTCTATTTTCTATCTGTGGCTAATGAAGGAAGTATGGGTAGGAGAATATATTTGTGTTCAGAATGCATTTAAAACTCAAGGACCTAGTTTTCTATTTAAAAAGCCATGAAAACAGCAAGGTTAGTACGAGGTAGTCAGATGTAATTTATTCACTGAGCCTGGCGTGTCGGTGTCGAGATTCCACTCGTCGACGTGTTTTGAACTGCTCTCGCTCGGCCGCATCACTCTGCAGTCACAAGCGAGCCGGTTGGAGGGAGACGCTTTGGCAGGCTGGTTTTTAGTCAGCAGAAGGGAAGAGGGAGAGTTTGGAGTGACTCAAGGTGCTGAGATGAGAGTCAGTGGAGTGAAAGCAAATGTCAGACACTCGCTGCCGAGACTGTGTGAGTGTGTGTTTGGCTCCCATACCACAGGCTGGTGGTATACTTTGCTGCTGTTATTACATCCATCAACCCGCTTTCTTCCCTTCACGCTGACTGACAGAAGTCTGAGAAGATGATGGAGGAGTTCAGGAATGCAGGAGTGCCCGCCAAACAGAAACTGTCCTACTTTAAAGTCTCCGACAACGCCCTCCTCAAACCAGGTTGGACATCTGAACCTACAGAGATTAGTACATCTCACATCAGAGTTTAATGTGCTACGTTCTGTGTTTCAGGCACTCCTCTGTATGCAGCACATTTCCGTCCTGGCCAGTTTGTAGACGTCACAGCCAAAACGTAAGCAGTTCTCAGCCAGGATTACTCCTTGTTTTGGCTCTACTTCCTGCTTCTTACCTTAACTTACACTGTTGAACAAGTCCTTAAATGTGCATTTGTTGTGTTCCCCCCCCCCCAGCATCGGTAAGGGTTTCCAAGGTGTCATGAAGCGATGGGGATTCAAAGGTCAGCCAGCCAGTCACGGTCAAACCAAAACTCATCGGAGACCGGGAGCTTCTGGACCAGGAGGGGTGAGACGAGCACCACACGTGGACAGTTGGCTTCCTATCCCCTTTACCGATGTGTGGTATTCATCTCTATTTAGGATCCAGCCAAAGTCTTCAAAGGGAAGAAGATGCCCGGCAGAATGGGCAACACCTACGTGACGGCACACGGGCTGAAGGTAGTGTTAGAAACAACATGGCGTCTGTTTCAGCTCCATTTAGTCTGATTCATCCTCCTTCCTGCATCTCTGTCTCCCAGATATGGAGGGTGAACACCAAATACAACGTGCTGTACGTGCACGGCTCTGTCCCCGGTCACAGGAACTGCGTCTTGAAGGTAAAAATAATCACAGAGTGGAGTTTGAAGTCATCAGTCGGTTCCAGCAGGTGACCTTGCACCTGTGAAGCATTGTCACACCTGGAGGACCGTGTGATTTATCTTCACTGACACTGTGCTACATCAGCAGTGTGTGTGTGTGTGTGTGTGTGTGTGTGTGTGTGTGTGTGTGTGTTTTCCTGTGTGAGGGAATGAGAGAACACACGTCTCCATACTCAGCAGGTTGCTCTCATCTCATGAGTGTGTTGCATACTGTATCACTCACACACACACACACACACACACACGCGCGCGCGCGCACACACACTTATTTGTTCTGGATACTAGCAATAATGAATACAAATGCTCACTCACTCTTTAATTTTCACACTCTCTCTCATACTATCTTGTTCACACACACACACAC
>SSNQ01034487.1:200505-213833 GCA_006942095.1 Nothobranchius kuhntae | reverse complement strand
GTGTATAAGAGACAGTTGCAGGTAAGAGACACCAAACTGCCAACCAGGAGCTCCTCACTGCTCAATCCTCCTTTCCCCACTTACTTCACCGAAGAGGAGGGCGACCTGGAGGACGACTTGTACGATGATGACTTGTTCGTTCACACTGACCCGTCAATTACGCTGACCTGAAATCAGTCATTTTTAAGAGTTAAATCTGTTCCTGGATTCTTCAATAAAGAATCATTCCTAAGTTTTTGTGCTTATTTTTCCGTGTTTGCAAGGACAGAGATTGAGAAAGAACATCACCAAAGCCCGTCTTGTTTGATGAAAACAGTTATTACTGTCCCTTCCCCCGAAACCATGGTAACGGCAGGAGTAGTGATGTCACTAGAGGATCCCCAAGCAGAGGAAAAAAGACAATGAAGCAAAACAAGGAGAAGGGAAAGAGGTTGGAGAAATGTGCAATATCTATGGAGGGTGAGGAGAGAAGAGGGTGAGGAGGAGGGGAGGAGGCTAGTGAGAGGAATACTGATGGAAAAATGGAGCAATGCTTTTGGTTGGAGAGCAGTAATGAAAAAGGTGTCAAGCATGGAGGCAAATAAGGAAAGGGAGAGGTGATGTGAGCTGGCGCAGGGTTGAAGGAGGAGATGCAGGGATGGAGGCTGACAAAGGTTGACATTTGTGCATCAGAGGATAAATCAGGACATTAATGTTGCAGGAGGGAGCTGCTGTGAGCTAAGCTGTGTGTTTGTGTTCAGCAGTATTCAAATGTGTCATTTAGGGGACCGAAACATCCCCTTTTTCTTTTTACTGGATGCCTCTGAGTGCATCAGATAAATATTCAGATAATCTTGTCCACTGAATTGTTCTGAGTACTGTTCAGTGGATGTATCCTCAGTGGCCTGCGTGTGACTCGGTCCCCCCCTGCTCTGTATCCGCCATGTAATTGACAGCCACAGTAACTAGGCTTTCGTTGATGAGCAGCAGTGATGCCTCACCGCAGCAACGGTGGACGCGGCGCAGCATCAGTGCTTGTCGGGAAATTGAAACAACAGCTCAACCCCTTTGAAAAGTGCTGGGTTAACTCATCAGTTAGGCGTGAAGAGACGCGATGATGATGAGGCGTTTTGTGCCAACACGCCCTGCTTTGTGTAACGTGCCTCAGCTCGTAGGTCTACATGAGGCAGCAGCGGGCTCTTTGAAATGGTAATGATATCGTTTGAAAGTCCTGCTCTGCAGAGCCTGCACATCACCAGGCTCTTGTGGGGGTGGGCAGAAAAAAGGGGAGGGGACTGGTGCCTGTTAAAGCAGCAGAGCCTGGTTTGTGTTGCTGTGATTGCCTTATGACTGTTATTTTACTGTAGGTGTGTTTGGATCCATCCAGTGGATCATGCAATGCCTTGCTAAACCACAGCGACACGCCACATTAATTCATGCAATATTTCTCTCATTCCGGTGAGGCAGTGAGAGTTAGAGATGCCATCTGGGGAAGTCTGTGCTGTGCTAATCATCTTCCAGAGCTGCCTCTTTTCTGCTCCGGTGCAGTTTATGTTCTCTGTCAGGAGCTCTCCCCAGAAGTAGAGTCCCGGCTGGGCCTTTTCAGTTGCTCCTGTGGTATCTCCAGATCAGATGAGATGAGTACCACAGAGGGCTTCACAAGGTTTTAATCCACTTTAAAAGCTCTGTCTCACAGGGTCTGGCAGGGTACGATCGCAAAAGTTTTGTCTCCTTTAGTTTTCAGCCCTGTGCGATGTCAGAAGGTCCCGATCACATGACCTCATGCTGGGAATGAATGGGTGTAAAGGTTCTTAGATATGTGTTGGTGCTTGTAGTTTAATGTAACCCTCTGTCAGGTTTGTGCACCTAAGACACCATATAACAAGGAAAGTGTAGTGGTTGATTGGGCGGTAGAGGACCAAGACCACCAGCCGGGCGGTCTGCCATGGGTGGAGGAGGAGAGAGGTGGACCAGGCACTGGGTCCCCCAGCCTAAAAGGCAGTTCTGGGACCAGGAAATCTGGGGGTCATGGAGACGGAGCCAGGGGAACCCCAGGATTAGAGGAGAGGAGGGGGCGGAGATGATGAGATAGTGGAAGGTTTCCCGGTGGCCTTGACCATCTGGAGTGACTGGGTTCGGTCTTGGACCGGATAGGGCTGGAGAGGTCTGCCGTCCACCGAGGCCACCTGAACAACTTGTTCCAGGGGAGTCAGGGGGATCCGTAGGCGTTTAGCCAGATCCATGTCCATGAAGTTGTTGGCGGCCCCCGAGTCCACCAGAGCATGTACCTGATGTGAGGTCTCGTCATGAAAGAGGGTGACAGGAAGGAGGAGTCGGTGGGAAGAGATAGGGGCAGAGGGTGACCCGGGCTGAGCTACCCCGATACTCAGTGAGTTCCTCCATTTCCCGGCCGTAATGGGCAGTCCAGGCGCCGGTGGTCGGGAGAGCCACAATAGGCATAGAGACCCTCGCGCCACCGTTGCTGTCTCTCCTCCAGGGGAAGGTGGCCTAGCTGCATAGGCTCCTCAGTAGAAGTGGGTCCGGAAGCTGGCGTTGGGGAACGAGGAAGAGGTCCGGGAGCTCTGAGTGGGCGAGTGGAGGACCTGGGTCGAACCAGAACCCGCTGGTCGATGCGCAGCGCCAGGTCGGCAACCTCATCCAGGGTCTAGGGCAGTTCTTTTCCCGCCATCTCATCTCAGATGTAGGGCGCCAACCCCTCCAAGAAGACAGCTCGAAGGGCAGAGTCATCCCACTGTAGTTTGGCCGCGATGGTGCGAAACTCTGACGCATAGGCGCACAACGAGCGTTCCCGTTGGCGGAGCTTTAAGATATGTGCTTCAGCCCCCACTTCGCTACTGGGTGGAACGAAGGTCTTCCTGAGGGCGGCCACAAAAGCAGCATAGTCATTGCAGGCAGGGGATTTAGAATTATAAAGAGCAGCGGCCCACTCCTGAGCACGTCCAGGAAGCAGGGAGGTGAGGTGCGCAACCCGAGAGCGGGCAGTGGGGAAGCGTCCTGGTTGGCACTTGAATTGCATATCGAGGGAGGCGAGCAGACCATCTGGGCTTCCATTCCACCTCTCCGGTAGGCTGAACTGCAGCTCCTCCTTAGGTGGAGCGAGGGCTTGCTGCTGAAGAGCATTGAGGGATGTGGTCAATTGAAGGGTGAGGTCGGTCAGGGAGTTCACCTTGGTGTTGAGTCGATCGACCAAGGCGTGGAGCTCAACAATCTCATTCTTCATTTGCTCAAACTCCGCTGGGTTAACGGACTCAGTCATCCTGTCAGACTGGTCGGCTGGATACGGGAGTTGAGCTTGTAGAGAGCGTGGTCTCACAGACGCGGAAGTGATAGCGTCAGTGAAACGCCGGCTCACGGTTTAATCTAGGAATCCCCGAGCGTCAATGAAGTGACACGGAAATGCTGGGTTTTCCAGAAGTAAGTAAGAAAACTTACTGTGAGCTGAGAGTTCGTAAGATGGATCGGTCGCTTGGAAACTCTGATCATAGATCCGAAGAAACGATGACTGAGTGGTGAGCTGAGGAGGCGACTTCCGTATATAGTCGCGGTTCGTGACGTAGGAGCGACGTGGAGGGAATCCCTGCGAGGGGCATGCTGGGAGTTGTGGTCCATGGTGGAGGCCGGCTAGCTGGGAGAGGCTGGTTTGGGGACTCGGGTTCTGACAGTGGCGGCAGCAGCCTTAATTGAGAGGCCCAGACATCCCTCTCTCCAGCCACTTGGGTCAGCTCTTCCGGGAGAAATTCAAGGCGCCCCCTTGCCAAGTGGGAGACATAGTCCCTCCAATGTGTCCTGGGTCTCCCTTTAGATCTCCTACCGGTTGGACGTGCCCGGAAAAACTCACCAGGGAGGCATCCTGGAAGCATACTAATCAGATGCCCGAGCTACCTCAACTGGATTCTCTCGATGTGGAGGAGCAGCGCGTCTTCTCTGAGCCCCTCCTGGATAACCGAACTTCTCACCCTATTTCTAAAGGAGCCACCCTGTGGAGAAAAATCATTTCGGCAGCTTGTACCTGCGATCTTGTTCTTTTGGTCACTACCCAAAGCTCGTGACCACAGGTGAGGGTAGGAACGTAGATCAACCGGTAAATCCAGATGTTCTCCTTCTGGCTCAGCTCTCTCTTCACCACGACAGACCGGTACAAGGCCCGCAGCACCAATCCGCCTATCTTGTGCTCCAGCTTTCCCTCACTTGTGAACAAGACCTCGAGATACTTAAACTCCACTCCTCCACTTGGGGTGACGAGATTAAACCAAGACTCTTGAAACATTTTAGGCACAACGTCTTTATGGTAAGTTGGAGAAAGTCCTCAGGCATCCATACTTTAACTGAGTCAAATCATCTTTGTTGCTCCTGCTGAGTTTAAAGGGGATACAAACCAGAATATCAGCTGCATAGTAGTAATAAGACACATCCTTAACACTAGCAGTCCCAAGAATTTCAACATCCCCCCTGAAGTCCTGAAGCAGGGTCGAAAGACCCTTAGTCCACACGGATGACTCTGATAGCTCCAATTAGCATCCCTTCATTTGTAAATGTGGCCATTGCCAGAGGAATCAGCGGGGGGAGGAGAGATGAATTCACACAAATGTCACATGATGTTGTGCCGCATTATCCAGATCATTTTGCCAAATGTGAGAGGACTAGAAACATGAGACATGAAAACATAAGAGAAGTTTTCACTGTTTTGGTAGAGATATGGGATTTTGCTGCTGTTCCATGGTGCTTCGCTAAACCATATAGAGGATTTTGCCAAATACACCTTGAATTTTGAGAATGTCATCTCAGTTTCGAGAAATGAGCCAAACTAATTGAAAAAAAAACTGTAAATCAACTTAAACTTTTTGAAAAGTTGGAGATAAGTTGGTTCAAAATGGCTGAGTGTAACTTGCTCCTGAGAGTGTCTGCCCATCCCCCAGCTGCATTTTTTTGCAGGGCCATCCTGAGCAACAGCTACAGAAATTTGTATGCAGCCTTTTGTGCTGTGGAGGATAAATAGGTGACTGCTTCATCTATTTTGTTGACAAGAAACAAAATGCAAAGGAGGCTAACCACTCAACAGGCATTGGAACTGATCGTGAGCAAGGCCAACTCTTGTGACTCAGATGGAGAAGACAACCAGATTCGGACTCTGAGCTGTCTTCAGGTTAGATTTCTCAAACTACCTATTTTCATTTCCTGCCTATCTCTTTTTATTTAGAACCAAACAAAAAGTTAATTTAAAATTGTTTATCTTGCAGATGAGGAGACGACTCTACCAAAAAAGAGAGCTCGGTTGGGGAGTGAGCTGACAGAGACCTCAAAAGATGGCACTGTGTGGTGTGAAAAACAAGTGGGGACATGTCTCCATATCACTCCAATAGAACCTTACGCCACAGCTGGAGAGCCAATGGCTAAGGCCATTGTGGATGTGATGGACCAAATGGTGTGGGAGTACAGCGTGCGTGCAGGAACATGGAGATGGCCAGTCGCCGTGTTCTACAACATGATTGACATGGCAGCACTGAATGCACATGTGCTTTATCAGGCATGCATTGGGGTGCAGGAGAGACGGGTGAACTTCCTGGTTGAGCTTGCAAAAGAGTTGGGTGATGGTCATGTGAGTGAGAAGAAGACGCGCAAGGAGAAACTGCTTCGGCAAAAACCTTCCACACCCAGCCCTGGCAAAGTGTCAGGTCAACCATCGTTGCACAAACGATTGTGCAACTGTGAGATGTGTTGACTGCTACAAATATACATGTGGCAAATGTACCAGAGTCATACCCTGGCAGTGCCAGCTATGTTCCGACAGTGCAGACTGATGCACTCACTCACTCACACGCATGCATGCACGCACGCACGCACACACACACACACATGCAGCGCCTTACTGCAGCTTAGTGTAAATATGTATGAAATTGTTTTATTCCTTGTATTTTTTTTGTATCATTTTTATGACAAAAATAAAAAGCATGGAAACTAATAACAGTTGTTCTTTTGTATATTTCTCATGCTGAATTTTCAGTCCTCTTGACTTAGACACAAACACTTCTGGTCTTTGCTCACAGCTGGACCTGGAAAACATTATTTACAAAACAAAAGTGGCTGTTCACAACTCATTATACATTGTTAGCTAAAATCCTTCAGGTCACTCGACCCATCTCTGGGTTCCAAAGATAGAAATGTTAAATGACCCTTAGAAAACAACAAAGGGCTCGAAAACAGAACCTTGTGGAACACCATAAGCAACAGAATTAAAAGAGGACTTAGAAATAAGCAAGAAAAAGATCACTTAGACAAATACGACAGCTCAAACGCCAAAGAAGACACTGGTACACACACTCGGTACCTTGTTCTAGTCTGAAAATTACCTTGATTTACTTTGTAAAAGTTTAACACTTTCAAAATCCTTGTCTAGCCAAAACAGTTTGTTTTGAAATAATTTAGAACAAATCAGTAAACTTTCATTGGGAAACTACAATATTGTTACTTTGAATGGGTTCAGCATCTAAATAAGCATCAAATAAATAATTAGTTGAGGTCCATGCTATATATGAAACTCATTTTAGAACAGCCAGAGCTTGTTTCATTATTCTAGTAACTTATAAGACTTTTTTTTACTTGCTTGGTCAACAGCCCACAAATCTGCTACTTCTATCTCCTCCGTTTTCGGTTTGTCTGAGATTGTATCCTTAAATGCACCCCTATACATCCAATTAATTGAAGTGCATCCTGAGTTTTAGCTAAGTCTAAACATTGTGGAGGAATAAAAGTGTCTCAGAGAAGGTTGGCTTGCAATTCTGACCCCATTCTGACATGATGGATTTACTGCTCCACTTCTGCTGGCTCACCACATAAGAGATCTGATTTTCATTAGTAAAGAGGACACACATTTTCCACATTGCACCATTCACACACACTGATAGTAACTGTTTTAATTCCTTGAAATGTTCAATCCAGGGTTCATCAGCACTTTTAAGTTGCTTCTTCTTTGTTGTAGAAAGAGCTGAGCTGACCTCCATCTACACAAACACAACCACACACACACATAGAGAGTAGTGTGTGCTATATGAATTATTGAGTGTGTTATTTGAGGGACAGCTGGCTCTGGAACACATTAACTGGCTCAGTCAGACATCCAGTGATACAGTGACAAGAGTGAAGAGTCACTAAACAAAACGGAAAGGAGAAGAGCGAGAGAACGCCAATGCAATTTCACACCAACGTGTAACTGCAAGCAATTGCACCACAAAGTGTTTATGCAAGCTCTTGAGCCAATCAATACAAGGGATTCAATGAATTAATCTCTTCAGCGGCAACAGAAGATGATTTTAACGAGTATGTCTTGATTTGAGGTTGGTAAACAGAGTTTTGTCAACTGATTGTTTAACACCGAATCATGATTTTGTGAGATTTTCTTTCTGCTGTCACACATTTTTCTGGAACGAGTGAAAATAATCTGTTCACTATGTTTTTATACATTTATTATCTACGGATTAAACAGAGAAAGAGAAGAGAGAGTTACTTTTTTCGTTCATAATCATCCATCTAAGCTGCATTTCCGGTGATCCTGCTGTGGCTAAATCTCCCGGTTGTTCACACCTGCGTCCCTGGTGTGTGTGTGCGCCTCCCACCCATGTAGGTAAAATTTGGTTACTTCCTACAAGCACTGCTGGGCATAAGCAGGGTGTAGCATTTTGGTCCCCTCTCTGTAGGTGTTTTTACCCATTCTTTAGATGTTTGATGTGTGTGTGTGTGCGTGCGTGTGTGCATGTGTGTGTGTGTGTGTCTTACACAGCCTTACAAAAGCAGGCTCTCATACTACTTTGCATTGTATCTCACTTTCTCCCTTCAATTAAAACCCACGCTAGATCTGAGAGGTCTCCATGGTAACAAGAATTTAAAGGAGGGATATAGAAAAAGTCAACTAAGACTTTCAGAGTTACACGCTCAAGTCCTTTGCTTCATGCAGAAAAGAGGAAACAAAAGGTGTAAAGTGCTTGATTGACCGCTTTGCAAAAGTTTGCATTTGTCCTTTAACTTCCAGAGTGCCGTAAACGTGAAAGCACGCACACTTTAGCGAAGTTTTAAATGAGTGATGTTGTGACTGGGAGTAAATGTCAGTGTGGTGTCAGCCGGAAACCTTCGCCACAAGAATGTGACCGCAGGATGTCGAGTAAATCAATATGGAAGCAGGGGAGAGGAGGTGAAAGAGGAGGGAGAAAGGAGAGGGGAGGAGGAAGGAGGTGACTGGTGCTGCAGGTAAAAAAGGAAAAACGATTGGAAAGGTAGGAGAATGAGAATTGGGATGATGAGTAGAAAAGCTGCATGGTTTGTAAGGAGCAGGTCAGCCTCTGACATTATGTTTGTGTGTGACATTGCAAGAACGCACTTTTGTTAGAACATGAAAAGATCCCCCCCAAAAAATATGAAATGGGAATGAGTTGGATATGTTTTCTACAAACTTGAATTTTCAGGCATGCTAAAAATCGATTTTCATTATGTTATTTACTAAAACAAAACCTAAAGAGATACTAGGCAGTTCTGGCTTGCTTTTAGCACCGCATAGTGTTCCATTAGAGCAAAAGTGAAACTCATCTCCTCGCTGTGGGCTTGTCTTTTTAACACCTTAATCTAACAGCTGAAATGTCTCCCCAGCCTTCATTAGTTTCAAGAGGAGTGATTCATCATTAAATTAAAAACAACAGCCGTGTTCATGATCTAAAACATGCAGCAAATGTAGTGGAAGCAGACTGTAACATCAGGCATGTCGGCTCCACTTTTACCAAGTACAACAGGGACCGGACCGGCACTCTGAAGTTGCAAGTGTGATATTCTGACCAAAGAGGGTGGTGGGGTCTGAGAGACATTTCATTAACCATGTACGGGGTCATTTTAGCACATACTGGCTCAAGAAAATTGTTAAAAATTTAGAAAAAGTTACACAGTGTGGCTTTAAAGGTGCAGTAAGTAAATAATTTTACAGTGAACCAATCACAAAAACAGTCTGACGTCTCAATCACGTTGGAAGGAAGGTTACATTAAAACAAATTTCCTTGTCAGCTGGTTGGGGAATGTCTGTTTTTCTTCTTTTAAAAAGGCCAAAGAGGGACGTAGTCACTGTTTACGATCAATCTGTCCTGCCTCATTACTTCCTGGTTCCAGAGCCAAGCATATGTGAGCCTGCAGGGTTGCGTAGTCTGCATCGGCAAACGCTGCTGCGCTGGCGTTTGTAATTTAACAACAGGCGGCAAAAAGAAACAGAGTTGTGAAAAGAGTGGAAGTTCGTAAAAGGAGCGGCTCTCAAGTAAAGAAATAAAGGGAAAGAAGGCTACAGGATANATGCATGCACGCACGCACGCACACACACACACACATGCAGCGCCTTACTGCAGCTTAGTGTAAATATGTATGAAATTGTTTTATTCCTTGTATTTTTTTTGTATCATTTTTATGACAAAAATAAAAAGCATGGAAACTAATAACAGTTGTTCTTTTGTATATTTCTCATGCTGAATTTTCAGTCCTCTTGACTTAGACACAAACACTTCTGGTCTTTGCTCACAGCTGGACCTGGAAAACATTATTTACAAAACAAAAGTGGCTGTTCACAACTCATTATACATTGTTAGCTAAAATCCTTCAGGTCACTCGACCCATCTCTGGGTTCCAAAGATAGAAATGTTAAATGACCCTTAGAAAACAACAAAGGGCTCGAAAACAGAACCTTGTGGAACACCATAAGCAACAGAATTAAAAGAGGACTTAGAAATAAGCAAGAAAAAGATCACTTAGACAAATACGACAGCTCAAACGCCAAAGAAGACACTGGTACACACACTCGGTACCTTGTTCTAGTCTGAAAATTACCTTGATTTACTTTGTAAAAGTTTAACACTTTCAAAATCCTTGTCTAGCCAAAACAGTTTGTTTTGAAATAATTTAGGACAAATCAGTAAACTTTCATTGGGAAACTACAATATTGTTACTTTGAATGGGTTCAGCATCTAAATAAGCATCAAATAAATAATTAGTTGAGGTCCATGCTATATATGAAACTCATTTTAGAACAGCCAGAGCTTGTTTCATTATTCTAGTAACTTATAAGACTTTTTTTTTACTTGCTTGGTCAACAGCCCACAAATCTGCTACTTCTACCTCCTCCGTTTTCGGTTTGTCTGAGATTGTATCCTTAAATGCACCCCTATACATCCAATTAATTGAAGTGCATCCTGAGTTTTAGCTAAGTCTAAACATTGTGGAGGAATAAAAGTGTCTCAGAGAAGGTTGGCTTGCAATTCTGACCCCATTCTGACATGATGGATTTACTGCTCCACTTCTGCTGGCTCACCACATAAGAGATCTGATTTTCATTAGTAAAGAGGACACACATTTTCCACATTGCACCATTCACACACACTGATAGTAACTGTTTTAATTCCTTGAAATGTTCAATCCAGGGTTCATCAGCACTTTTAAGTTGCTTCTTCTTTGTTGTAGAAAGAGCTGAGCTGACCTCCATCTACACAAACACAACCACACACACACATAGAGAGTAGTGTGTGCTATATGAATTATTGAGTGTGTTATTTGAGGGACAGCTGGCTCTGGAACACATTAACTGGCTCAGTCAGACATCCAGTGATACAGTGACAAGAGTGAAGAGTCACTAAACAAAACGGAAAGGAGAAGAGCGAGAGAACGCCAATGCAATTTCACACCAACGTGTAACTGCAAGCAATTGCACCACAAAGTGTTTATGCAAGCTCTTGAGCCAATCAATACAAGGGATTCAATGAATTAATCTCTTCAGCGGCAACAGAAGATGATTTTAACGAGTATGTCTTGATTTGAGGTTGGTAAACAGAGTTTTGTCAACTGATTGTTTAACACCGAATCATGATTTTGTGAGATTTTCTTTCTGCTGTCACACATTTTTCTGGAACAAGTGAAAATAATCTGTTCACTATGTTTTTATACATTTATTATCTACGGATTAAACAGAGAAAGAGAAGAGAGAGTTACTTTTTTCGTTCATAATCATCCATCTAAGCTGCATTTCCGGTGATCCTGCTGTGGCTAAATCTCCCGGTTGTTCACACCTGCGTCCCTGGTGTGTGTGTGCGCCTCCCACCCATGTAGGTAAAATTTGGTTACTTCCTACAAGCACTGCTGGGCATAAGCAGGGTGTAGCATTTTGGTCCCCTCTCTGTAGGTGTTTTTACCCATCCCTACTAACACAGAAAGTTGCCACAACGTCGCATTTTGCGACGTTTCGTTTGTGACGTAGTGACAACGTAGCTGCTACGTTTAGATTACTACGTTCCACAGGGGACGTTGTTGGTACATTGCTGAAACGTCACACTACAACGTCCTCCAAAAGTCGCTTTACAACCTCTGTTAAATGTCCTCTCTGTAACTTATTCGGCACTTTGAATAACAACGTTGCTGCTACGTTGTTACAACGTGATAACTGTAGTTCCAGAATAAATAAAATTTAAGAGAGATTTTATCATCAAATTAGATTTTCAGCTTATCCATATTGTGATTCTAATCTGGATTTTGTTAAAATTAAAAATGTTTTCCTCAACACACATGAAAAATAACACACAAAGATATTTAATTTGGTTTTTTAATTGTTTTTTATTATTAATAGAGTTTTGACAATAATTAAATAAACAATTAGTAGTTGCAGTACTTGAATCATGTTTATAGCTAAAATGTCTTTCTAATTTAAAAAAATGGGACTTTTTATTTTATGAAATAAACTTTTCTAAACTTTGTTTACTGAAAAACTCATTTTTGCTGTTTACAAATGTTTACTTTCTAAAATCCACCAGCAAGGAAATGTAAGCTAATTTACATGTTACTGGCCTCACAGCATTCCAATGGAATGGCTTGTTGCAACAACCCTGTTCCAGCCAGTTCTCTGATTTGTTATGGTCATCACATGTTACACGACCATCTTCCAATCAGCTTAATCTGCCTCTTTTTTTGTTCTTATTTCATCCTTGTTTTTTTCCACAAGATTAATTTCCAGTTAGTTGCTCTTTGGCTACTTCGGATTTATTTGTCAACCACTCACTCCTTAGTTCGCTTGCTTCAGGTAAGAAAAAGTTTCATCATGTGCTTGTTAGTTCTAATTTTGGTTTACAAAAGGCAATAGCATATATCTGCCCTCAAACAATAGCTACCGCATGGTAGCTTACCTACTGCAGTTTATTCGGTCTGTTCAAGTAAAATCAAACAAACTAACTGGACTTTTCGCTTGAATTAGAATAATATCAATCTAATTTCAAGCAAGATGACTCTGTAACTATTCTATTGATATAACTACAACCAGTGTATTTGTAGAGTTAGCAGTCCAGCTACCGTTAGCCACTAGGTAGCCCCATTGCTAAGCGGTCATTACACGTGTTCTCACATGTCTGCTCGATCAGTAAACCTCTGGGCTAATGTTCTGCCCTAAACGTTTTGCGGCTCAGTGGTTTTTAATAATTAGGTAATGTTTATTGGTGTTTAAGCAAGCTTTTTCACTGTGTCTGTCGACTTTATTGAGATCTTGTGTAGAGAGACGGCCATGTTTAGCTAAACATGAACGGAGCATTAGAAATTTGTGTTTGGGGCAGGGGGCGTGATGGACTTTTAGCCATTTGAGCAAGGCTGTATCTAAAATATCCCAAGGACTGGACTTGGGCAACCCAGTCTTCCAAACTAGCAAAAGAAGAAAGAGAATCAAATTGTTTAGTTACCTAGTATTAAACATTGTAACACAAAATATTGCTTTAGTTTGAGATGTAAAGCTGAATTTTCATAAACATTTCCTGTTTTTGTAGGATGAAGCGTTCACGCCAGTACTTAAGAAGCTGGATGAGGGCAACTCGAGACATTAGGTCCTTGCAAGACAGACTTACAGTGAGCTCCTCTTGCCAAAAGGTGGCACATGAGGATTCTGAATATACTGGACAGCAAACAAAACCACATTCAGGATCCGAAATGTGGAGCATCCATCTCCTGATTGGACTCAACATAGAGTAAGGCTATTTCAGCACCAAACAGGTACTGCAACTACTACTTGGCCATCAAATTTAAATGGTTTCCTTCTAAACTTTTCATATGAACTTGACTGTTATGCTTATTAAGAGGAATATGAAGAAGCCAAGCGTCTTGCCAGGCAGTACCTGGAAGATTCCCAAGCCGAGAGTGAGAGAGAGGTGACCAAACGAAAGGTTAAGAACAATAAGCGGTACCTGTCCAGCTCCGATGATGAAGCAGGTAATGTTTCTGTCATAAACATGTTGTATATTCTTTTTAATAATATAAAATTGCAAAAAAAAAAAAAACATATCTGT
>SSNQ01034487.1:162897-200495 GCA_006942095.1 Nothobranchius kuhntae | reverse complement strand
GAGAGGCGCTATAAAAATGTTTTGTTTAAATTGTGTATGCAAATGTCAAATCTTTATGTAATTAAAAGCTGAAAAGTCAGTTTATTGTCCCTCCTGTGAAATTACATCTGATCCTGCTGCCTACTATTCAATTCAATTCAAAAATACTTTATTAATCCCAGAGGGAAATTGATTGCTGTAGTAGCTCAGAATAATAATAATAATCAAGTCATCAAAAAGTTGTTGTATATTACAATGGCTGTTGGCAGGAAGGATCCTCAAGTCTTGTGAAGAGAATGCTCAGGGTTGTCCATAATTGTCTTGATTCTCTGGAGAATCCTTCTTTGCATTATCTCCTCCAGTGGTTCCGAAACAAAAACACATGCAGTAGAGCTTTTAAATGAAATCAAGACACCGCTGTCCTATATTACTTGTTTTTAAGGTTTTTATACATTTGTTCTTCCATTCTGGTTGTTTTTGCTGTTAATCTGCCATTAGTTTTGCAATATAATTTCCTGTGGTAAATAATGAATAAAGGTGAAAAACGCTAACCTGAAAACGTCTCTGCAACGTGCCACAAACTTTTAGTTGGTACGTTGTCACAACGTTATAATAGCGATGTTGTCACAACATTGCAGTAAAGTTGTGGATATGTCGCGACAATGTTCCAGCAACGTCCTATGTGACGTTCTGACAATGTCGTAGCGGAATTTCACTTTGGAAGTCGCTACTACGTTACATGCGACGTTCCTGCAACATCACAAGGTGTCAGAAAATACGTTGCAACAACGTTGCTGCAACGGACCTGTGTTAGTAGGGATTCTTTAGATGTTTGATGTGTGTGTGTGTGTGTGCGTGCGTGCATGTGTGTGTGTGTGTCTTACACAGCCTTACAAAAGCAGGCTCTCATACTACTTTGCATTGTATCTCACTTTCTCCCTTCAATTAAAACCCACGTTAGATCTGAGAGGTCTCCATGGTAACAAGGATTTAAAGGAGGGATATAGAAAAAGTCAACTAAGACTTTCAGAGTTACACGCTCAAGTCCTTTGCTTCATGCAGAAAAGAGGAAACAAAAGGTGTAAAGTGCTTGATTGACCGCTTTGCAAAAGTTTGCATTTGTCCTTTAACTTCCAGAGTGCCGTAAACGTGAAAGCACGCACACTTTAGCGAAGTTTTAAATGAGTGATGTTGTGACTGGGAGTAAATGTCAGTGTGGTGTCAGCCGGAAACCTTCGCCACAAGAATGTGACCGCAGGATGTCGAGTAAATCAATATGGAAGCAGGGGAGAGGAGGTGAAAGAGGAGGGAGAAAGGAGAGGGGAGGAGGAAGGAGGTGACTGGTGCTGCAGGTAAAAAAGGAAAAACGATTGGAAAGGTAGGAGAATGAGAATTGGGATGATGAGTAGAAAAGCTGCATGGTTTGTAAGGAGCAGGTCAGCCTCTGACATTATGTTTGTGTGTGACATTGCAAGAACGCACTTTTGTTAGAACATGAAAAGATCCCCCCCAAAAAATATGAAATGGGAATGAGTTGGATATGTTTTCTACAAACTTGAATTTTCAGGCATGCTAAAAATCGATTTTCATTATGTTATTTACTAAAACAAAACCTAAAGAGATACTAGGCAGTTCTGGCTTGCTTTTAGCACCGCATAGTGTTCCATTAGAGCAAAAGTGAAACTCATCTCCTCGCTGTGGGCTTGTCTTTTTAACACCTTAATCTAACAGCTGAAATGTCTCCCCAGCCTTCATTAGTTTCAAGAGGAGTGATTCATCATTAAATTAAAAACAACAGCCGTGTTCATGATCTAAAACATGCAGCAAATGTTGTGGAAGCAGACTGTAACATCAGGCATGTCGGCTCCACTTTTACCAAGTACAACAGGGACCGGACCGGCACTCTGAAGTTGCAAGTGTGATATTCTGACCAAAGAGGGTGGTGGGGTCTGAGAGACATTTCATTAACCATGTACGGGGTCATTTTAGCACGTACTGGCTCGAGAAAATTATTAAAAATTTAGAAAAAGTTACACAGTGTGGCTTTAAAGGTGCAGTAAGTAAATAATTTTACAGTGAACCAATCACAAAAACAGTCTGACGTCTCAATCACGTTGGAAGGAAGGTTACATTAAAACAAATTTCCTTGTCAGCTGGTTGGGGAATGTCTGTTTTTCTTCTTTTAAAAAGGCCAAAGAGGGACGTAGTCACTGTTTACGATCAATCTGTCCTGCCTCATTACTTCCTGGTTCCAGAGCCAAGCATATGTGAGCCTGCAGGGTTGCGTAGTCTGCATCGGCAAACGCTGCTGCGCTGGCGTTTGTAATTTAACAACAGGCGGCAAAAAGAAACAGAGTTGTGGAAAGAGTGGAAGTTCGTAAAAGGAGCGGCTCTCAAGTAAAGAAATAAAGGGAAAGAAGGCTACAGGATAACATTGAGTGCTAACAGTGAATTAGGAAAAAAAAGGACTAAAAATATTTCAAGCTACTTATTTCAATGACCATCAACTCAGTATCATACAGAAGTGTATTTATCTATTTATCAACTAAAGCTGTGCAGGGTGATTTCCCTCTCGTGTAAGAATCTTTGAGGTGAGGGTGAGGATGGCGTTTTGTGGTATACAGAAGGTAATGAGAAGCGATTAACATCTCCAGCTCCCAGTCAGAAATAATACGACTGCTCATCCCTCTTGAGGGAATTTCTCTGTTAAAGCAGCGCTGCAACCCAAATGTACCAGAACTGCTCACACAGTGCATGTACCGACGTGGCCACCCACCAGTTCCCATGAAAACATGTCGTCTCTTTTTATATTTACAATTTTCCCTGAGCAAAATGGAAAGGATCGTCATGTTTATGTCAAATTAAATGAATCACAAAACATGGGTTTACTTCCTTTCATTTGTCTGCCTCCTCTAACCCCCAAAAATGTGTGTCCTCCTACAAGTACGGCAAGCCTGAAGGACAACAGACATCAATAACAACACAATAGTCTCAGAGCCTGACGTTTAGCATTAAAACTACTATTTTTAGCATGTTTTAGGTTCGATGTGTTTCTACCACACGCATGACTCGTAAGCTTTGCTCTCCGAGAAAGTTGTGCAGTTTGAGGTAGAATTGAATGCTACAAATGAAAAAGCCACACAGCATACGCCAGGTATTACTGTGCATAACTCGTCTTTGCTTGTCATCTAGAATCTTCTGGCGCTGATTTGACTGGACTTGTTTGTTTTGAAACATGGACTGCAGTACCCACACCTGACCACAGGATGTCATCCTTACTTCACACACCTTTAAAAAAAGCATTTTTCAAGTGAATGTGTCAAGTGTTGTTATTTATGATCCTCACAAAGGATTTCCAATCATCCTACAGTGAACTCAGATGAAAATCTGCTGAAGTGTATATTTAAAATGTAAAGGCTTTCTGCTTTACTCAGAGCCAGGGTTCAGCCCAGGAAAGAAAATGCTCAATTAAAGTAAAAAAAAGTTTCAGGACCTTCCAAAATATCATTAAAAAATCTGCATGTTATTGTGTCAAAGTGCAGCAGCTGAAGTCCCACAGAGAGAGAGACGGCACCAATAGGACATGCATATAGAAACCCTTCAAACATTAAAACTACACCATTTTTCTTTTGACTGGAAAATGTAAGACACAAGGATCCCTGGTAAGAAATAAAACCTCCAAAGAGTGTCCTGATAAGAATAAATAGTAAGGAGTCAACACTCAGAATTAATTGAAACGCTGTCTCAGGATCTGACACAGGAACATTAAACAGGAATCCTCAGAAATTCTGAAGCCAAAAGATGTTTTAGAAAACAAATTTTTCAACATTTATGACAACCATCCTTTCAAACCACTGATTCTTTCCCCCCTCAAAAGATTTTTGTTGTTTGGACTCAACAACTGACAGAAACACCTTTTTTATGTTGAGTTTATTACCATCTGGAGGCTCAGATTCAAAGAGGATTAAGTATTTCCGCGTTCCAAGGAAGTCATCTGTTTTCATGTCGTGTTTCTTTGCTCTTCCACATTCGCGCTTTGTTCAGACTTCTGTTGTGAGTCAGATAAAGAGGAGGTGATTAGAATTTTGATCGTGTTGCTAAAAGCACCCAGACGTAGACACATCCATAGCTGTTGGAGTTAATCCCAACATTCCTGTTCGCCTTTTCAGAATGACTCGTCCAGGAAATTTAGATTTCCTCAAATTCAAACTTCAGTGGTTCTGATTAATTATGAATACAGGTATTATTGTATCAGTGAACATCCCGTTCACTCTCGCAACAACTTTTCAGGCTCATGCCTTCATAGACGGAGCGACACAACTGAAAATGTATGCACTGAAGCTTAAAAAAGGGGAACATTGCGGGGGATTGTGGGGCATTTGTGGTTAGTCAATCCAAAGGAGACAAACAATTGACTAAAACATAATTTTCAAACATTTTTGAAGAGTTTGGCTGAAATGCCATTCCTGCTTACTGAGAAAAGTGTAATATTTGTTCTTTTTGAGATACGATTAAGTTTAACAGGCTGACTGTAAAAACACGCGTATACCTGCATTAGCTGCTGACAGGAAAGCAATAGAGCTCCGGACCCCACATGACTCTCAGTTAGTAGACGCCATTTTGGCAGGAAAAAAAGGTAAACAAACACGGATGTAACCATGAACATGAACGGGATCCGCTTGGATTTTACTTTGTCGGAGTTTACTTCACACTTTAAAACCGAAGAAATCGTTTTATATAGTCAGAAATTAAATAGACTAAACATCTCCGACCCTTACCGTGCCCCTGGGATACTTTTTAAAAACGCCAGAAGCTGTCGGAGCGGACTTCTTACCGGCACAACACCGGACCTGACCGGGGAACCCCTTGGGATTTACCCGGAGGAGCTGGCTCCGGCGGCTGGGGAGAGGGAAGTCACGCTACTGCCCCCGCAACCCGACTCCGGATACGCGGATGAAAATGGATGGATGGATGGACAAATAAAAGATTTACATGTAAGTAGTCTCGGTGAGACAGATAATAGCGACCCAAAGTGCTTTTTATGTGTGATCTGACAATTGATCAACCATTGCTTAAAAATTAAATATAGCTTAGCCGGTTAATTGCTGTCATCATAAAACACGGAAACGGCAGCACGCAGAACTCACGAGGCAACGTTTTACGTGATGTTTACTTGTTGCTATGAGTAATAAGACAGAAAAAGCCACGCCGTTTAGGAAGCCCACTAAGAATCATAATAAAAGCATATAAAATAAATACCATATACAGTTGAGGAAACATTGGTTTAAGTACCTGATATGAAGTGGTCGCTGCATAAGCGAAAACCTTTACTCTCGGGATCCCACAATTTCATTTTCGCCCGGTCACTAGGGCGTTTTATTACAATGATCCAACGTTTGCGGCGCTCCGGATCTTGGGGAATCCTGTAGATGACTCATTCCTCATGTCGTCCGCGTCTGTTCTGCATCCTGGGGCACAACAGGAATCTACCATATTTCCCGTTTGATTGAGTTTTCTGACAATAACAAATAGTCTAGCTGCCGGCTTCTGCATGCCAATATGGCGCCGTTTCGATTTGAACTGTTGCATGCCGGGAGAAGTGACGTCAACTCCCGGAGCTCTATGGGAAAACACTCGGGTCAGAAAAGTCACTAAGATCTACACCACACTGGGGTTTTCTCAATGTCAAGACGCCTGGCCTCGCAAGACATCGCCTCGCGAGGCCAGGCTCCTTGCTTACGAGGACACTGTCCTTCCTTGGTCAAAGAAAACGGTTAAATGGAACAGACTTGCATCAAGTGACCACAGCAGTCATGTGGTACGGGAAATAACATTATATTTTATACGTATAAGTTTCAATATAAATACAGTGGGGCAAAAAAGTATTTAGTCAGCCACCGATTGTGCAAGTTCTCCCACTTAAAATGATGACAGAAGTCAGTAATTTACATCATAGGTACACTTCAACTGTGAGAGACAGAATGTGAAAAAAATCCATGAATTCACATGGCAGGATTTTTAAAGAATTTATTTGTAAATCAGGGTGGAAAATAAGTATTTAGTCAATAACAAAAATTCAACTCAGTACTTTGTAACATAACCTTTGTTGGCAATAACAGAGGTCAAACGATTACTATAGGTCTTTACCAGGTTTGCGCACACACAGTAGCTGGTATTTTGGCCCATTCCTCCATGCAGATCTTCTCGAGAGCAGTGATGTTTTGGGGCTGTCGCCGAGCAACACAGACTTTCAACTCCCTCCACAGATTTTCTATGGGGTTGAGGTCTGGAGACTGGCTAGGCCACTCCAGGACTTTCAAATGCTTCTTACGGAGCCACTCCTTTGTTGTCCGGGTGGTGTGTTTGGGATCATTGTCGTGTTGGAAGACCCAGCCACGTTTCATCTTCAAAGCTCTCACTGATGGAAGGAGGTTTTGGCTCAAAATCTCACGATACATGGCCCCATTCATTCTGTCCTTAACACGGATCAGTCGTCCTGTCCCCTTAGCAGAAAAACAGCCCCAAAGCATGATGTTCCCACCCCCATGCTTCACAGTAGGTATGGTGTTCTTGGGATGCAACTCAGTATTCTTCTTCCTCCAAACACGACGAGTTGAGTTTATACCAAAAAGTTCTACTTTGGTTTCATCTGACCACATGCCATTCTCCCAATCCTCTGCTGTATCATCCATGTGCTCTCTGGCAAACTTCAGACGGGCCTGGACATGCACTGGCTTCAGCAGCGGAACACGTCTGGCACTGCAGGATTTGATTCCCTGCCGTTGTAGTGTGTTACTGATGGTGACCTTTGTTACTGTGGTCCCAGCTCTCTGCAGGTCATTCACCAGGTCCCCCCGTGTGGTTCTGGGATTCTTGCTCACCGTTCTCATGATCATTTTGACCCCACGGGATGAGATCTTGCGTGGAGCCCCAGATCGAGGGAGATTATCAGTGGTCTTGTATGTCTTCCATTTTCTGATAATTGCTCCCACAGTTGATTTTTTCACACCAAGCTGCTTGCCTATTGTAGATTCACTCTTCCTAGTCTGGTGCAGGTCTACAATTCTTTTCCTGGTGTCCTTCGAAAGCTCTTTGGTCTTGGCCATAGTGGAGTTTGGAGTCTGACTGTTTGAGGCTGTGGACAGGTGTCTTTTGTACAGATAATGAGTTCAAACAGGTGCCATTAATACAGGTAACGAGTGGAGGACAGAAAAGCTTCTTAATGAAGACGTTACAGGTCTGTGAGAGCCAGAGATTTTCCTTGTTTGAAGTGACCAAATACTTATTTTCCACCCTGATTTACAAATAAATTCTTTAAAAATCCTGCCATGTGAATTCATGGATTTTTTTCACATTCTGTCTCTCACAGTTGAAGTGTACCTATGATGAAAATTACTTACCTCTGTCATCATTTTAAGTGGGAGAATTTGCACAATCAGTGGCTGACTAAATACTTTTTTTCCCCACTGTATATAACAAGACTTGTACTTTTTAAATTGCGTATGCGTTGGTTAAATTAAATATATAAGCAAGTTACTACCTGCTAACCACCGAAGCTGCCACTACTAAGCAACTAGACAACCATAGTTAACTTCTTTGGAGATAAAACAAACATTTCAGGTATCAGCCCGATTGCTACGTAATTAGTTCACTTACATTAAACTTGAAGTTTGCCCCTGATTTAGCTGCCGGCACCTGTGCCGCCATCCTTTTAAAAATACAGCGGTGTATTCTGGGAAATTTTGGACCAAGGCGAGGCTACAAGACACCTCCCGTGTATCTTTGCTCAGCTAGCTAAATGGCTAACAAACAGAGAACAGACGCCTCCATAGAACATGAACATTGGAACACGTCTTGGTGATTCCTGATGACGTATTTCCTAGACGACCAGGGCAGGACCAAGACATCAAAGCAAGGTTATTTTGCATTGAGAAACCCCCACTGTAAATTAGTGTTCATGGATTCACTCATCTTGGCGCGTGACGAGGAAGGTTGTTGTTGATTTAACATCCAGGAGAGAGCAGAGCACATCTAGCTAGTAGAAGCTAACTGTTAGCATTAGAAACTCCACAAAATGGCAAAACTTCTTCAAGCTTGTGTTATAGGTGGAGATAAAACATCAGCGTTGCAGAGCAAACAGAGTCAGTGGTAGATTCATGCTGCTGTTAGCCAATCAGTGGCGGCATGTTTGAATATCCTGAATATTTGTCACGTTTAGGAGCAGGAGGTTAGGACCCAAGATGCAGACCCAGGATGACACGAGGCAGGAATGTTAAATAAAGAAGAATCCTTTATTTTGGATGACAAAATAAAAATCCAAAAGGGGCAGGAGGCAAAAAACCCAATAGCAAAATGAAGCAGAGAAAAATCCAAAAGCTCACTTCATGAGCAGAGAACCAGAGACCAGGAGAGAGAGACAAAAACAACGCTGACATAAAACAACAATGGACCGACAAGAACAATGAGACAAGGAGGGCTTATATAGACTGGGAGGAGCAATTAGGCAAACAGGAAGCAGGTGTGTGGAGTAAGGCTGGAGGAAAGGCAGGTGACAACAATTATCTGGATGGGTAAGAGAACCAGAGGAGGGCAGATAAACCTAACACTATATAAAACACCAAAACTAAACCTAAAGACTAAGGGAAGAACTCACACAAACACATACATATACTGACACACAAACTCATACACACATACAATGAACTGGGGAACAAGAGGCTGGGGCTACAACTTAAGACACACAACAGAGATGCAGACAACGGACACATGAGGGCGCTAAGAGAACACAAAAGGGAATCCAGAGAGGGATGGAGAAACATCAGGAGACACATGGGGAAAGACGCAGACAAAGGACACATGAGGGTGCCATGAAACACAAAATTCAATTCAAAAATACTTTATTAATCCCAGAGGGAAATTGATTAAAGGAGAACCTGGAGTGGGAACTGGAGGGGCTGGGGAACAAAGGGACACAGAACATGACAATATTAATGAGTAAGGGGCAGACTTGCTTTTTAACGATGGGTACACATGTTTAAAATGGCTGCCTCGCATAACTTCTTTTGAATTGAAACGTTGTTTGTGCCGGTTCCCCAAAACTACCATGACACGATGGAACGCTGCGATAAACGAGTAACCAGCAGGCGGAGTTGAAAAAACGAGGGGGACACGCTCACCACGGTCACTCCGTCTCTGGTTTAGAGGTCTTTTATACCATCTACGATACCGCTCCTCTCTTTTATCTGTGATCTTAAAATGAACAACTGATCTCCTGTATTGACACCATGTTTGTTTTGGTTGTACCTCACAAACTTGACTGTCTATCCGGTTTGAGTACTCTAGCTCGCCCCCTAGGGGATCCCTCGAGTACTACATGCAGTACAGTGACATGGAGCAGAAAGATACAGCCCACTGTCTGCACCAGCACTAGGTTTAAAAGCAAGTACATTCTAGGCCTTGAACTCCAAGTTCTGCTGTTTTCTGCTCTTCACTCATTTCTACTTCCTGATACAGGAACACCAAGGATTTTTTTCCCCAACAGCAAACAACTCACAAAGCATTCATTCATACTAGAGACCACTGCAGATTTTTTAACTTTTTCCCCGCTTTAAAGTTGTTCATGAGCTATTTTAAGATGGCAGCTATTTGAATTTAGTCTTGGCTTCAGCCCTATGTAAACTATATTTCTCCAAACGGAGGCTGTTCAGGGAACTACCTATAGCAGGTAAGATAGATAGTGAATATTTGTAACCTCAAAATCTTCTTAAAAACAACTACTTCTAAAAACTTGAAAACTGACTTAATACTTATAATAAATCTGATGTCACATTCCACTTACCTGATAGGATTCAACACAGAAATTTGTCACAACGTTCCCAAAAGATCATTAAAGGAAGAACATAAACATGAGTAAGATCTTTGTGTTGTGTGTTTCTTACTAATTATAAACATATTCTCATGCGCTGAAAGCATCTCAGGAGATGTGTGTGTGTGTGTGTGTGTGTGTGTGTGTGTGTGTGTGTGTGTGTGTGTTGTATTAAAGACAGAAGGATGGGTGGAGTGAGACTAAGATAATTACATCTGTTCTGGGTCAGCAAAATGTACTTTACAGCTACACATAACAGCCAAGCACACACACACACACACACACACACACACACACACACACACACACACACACACACACACACACACACACAGTGAATGTTAATGAGGATGCAGATCAGGGGTTTCACAGTGCCTGGGGGTCTTATCTGCTGCCACCACTGTCTTAGCGTGGAACAACACCGCCCCCCTGTGGCTTACACAGAAGCGGCACCAGCACAGGGAGGCTGGAGGGCAGGTTGTGTTAGGTAAAACCTCCTAGGAAAAGTAACTGTATGGTAAAATTGTATCTATCTGTAACCATGATTGTGTTTGTGTAGATATACAAATATATATATATATATATATATATATATATATATATATATATATATATATATATATATATATATATATTCAATTCAATTTTATTGATATAGCGCCAAATCACGACAAGAGTCATCTCAAGACACTTCACATAGTAAACATTCCAATTCAGGTATATATATATATCAGGTTCCTTGGGTCATGTGATGACGGTCTGCAGGTCTTCCATCAGACAAGGTAGAAGCATTAAGGAAATGAAGCATTTGCAGCAGTAGCGCTACACCTGAGCTTGACGATGCATTTTGGAAGAAAATGAACCTTTTTACACTTAATTTATTTTTATAGTTTTTTTTGTGTGATGTTTATGTTTGTTGCAAGTTCCTTGGTGATGTGTCAGGTCTCCATGCCTGCCTGCACTTCTTCGCTTCAAACTTTTGCTAATAAAAAATATTATTATTGCTTAAATGTTGAGACTGACTTTGATGGTGATGTTGGAGTTTAAAATGAGCATTTCTGACAAACGGTCACATTTAAAACACTCTAGCCCTAAAGAGCCAACTGTTTGACGTGGAGTCAAGGCTTTAGCCACTTCACAAAAACACACAAAACCTCAGTGCAGAAAAATAACAGCAGCTGCTCTGGACAAATGTGTCCAAATGAGAAACATTTGCATCCAGCAGAGGACAGCTTGTTTACTGGAGTGGTTCCGTAATGAGATTCTGATCTGAGATCAGTTCTCTAACAGGACACTCTTCAAAAGCACAGAGTTCAATCAGGAGACAAAAACACCTCTTATAAATCTATTCTGTCAGAAATGGCCTCTTTTGGGGAAAAAGGAACAGAAAGATCTGATGTTCTCTTCCTGGGTTTTTAAAGTGAACAGTGAGCTGAGCAGCTGCAGCCTGAAGCGTCACCTGTGCTAAAGGAGACAGCACTGTGAGAAACATCAAAGATGTCTGATACAAGAGATGCAGTGACTGAAATGCATCCCGACAGAATCCAGCCACCCTTTTAAATAAAGCTCTTTTAGATCACAGCCGTTCCAGAGAACTCTCTGAGCTTGGGTCGCATACCACCTCAGCGCTGAGAGCTTGATCATGCTGAACATCAGCTGATTTCTTTTGATGATTGAACTAAAACACATTTTTCCAAATGATTTTATTGCCCCGCTGTTCATTTTCAGCAGACAAGAACATTTGCTCCTCACAAGCTTTAATGACAGATGAGATTAGAACCTTCTTAAATCCTGGATTTCGTACCACATCACATCACCGGCAGAGATGACCCAACAGGCAGTTACTTTGTTTTCTGTCTTTATTCTATTTTATTTTTTACTCTTTTTGATCTTCTTAATAAAACACAAACATAACAAAAAGTGCACACACACTGGAACATGTTTAAACCAGTATAAACCATGAAATGGCACAAAATAAAAACATGATGAGGGGTGCTGGGAACCGATTGGTAGGTGGAACGTCGGGAACCGGACCACTGAAAAATAGGAGAGGAAATGAGTGGGGATGGAGATGATGATGATCTAGTTGGAGGTGATGAGTGGTGAGGGTCCAGGGAGGGTGAGTCGAGCTGGAGTGTTGGTTTTAGCAGGTTTGGTCCAGAGATGGGTCACTGTAGCAACGGATGGTGAGTCTGATGTAATGATCAGCAGTTTGTTAGAGGATGAGAGAAAGCTTATGGCAAAATGCTGGAGGGTGGACAGGAGACGCATGGATGAGGAGGAGGATGACGACCAGATGCTCATGAGGAATCCAGAGCCAGCCGTACAGATTGAAGAGGGAGTAAGAGACGAGATGGTTCTGACACAGCGATCCAAGTGTAAAGCTGATCCACAGAGTCTTCGACGGTTCCAGCAAACACTGGAAGGCAGGAGGATTACCTGCAGGAACAAGAGATCACTCAGTTTCTCAGAAGAAGTTGTGATCAGCATTTCCGTATTGTTTTTCATAAGGAAATAATAATATAACATGGTCACAAGCTCCAAAACAAGTATTTTGCATGAAATAGGACCTTTAAACTATAAAACAGAGACTTAAGTGCAGACAGAGAACTCCTGCAGTAAATGTAAATAATCTCCTCTGATCTGGTCTCTAACCATGAACACGTGTTTGTATGAGTCTATGTNGTGAATGATCCTGCTTCAGGTCTCAGTCAGTGAGAGGGTGCTCGCTGCAGAACCACATATGTAACGTCCAGAAAGGGTCAATTTTGACCTATATATTGACCTACATAGTGGCCAGCCATCTACAGAAATAATTCCATTTTCTATGTGGATTATCTACACTCATACACAATGTTCATTAGATGCAAATTACGGTCAATGTCACATCACATAAAGTTTAAAGGGGCATTATGGAAGTTTGACAGCCAAAACATGTATAGAAATAATAAAGTTCTTCTTCATACATTCTCCTGCAATGCCCTGGTCCTGTAGAATGAGCCCTGGCATTTTTACTGTGATTGCCTGTTTTTCTGTAAAATCACAGAAAAAAAGAGATGCTCGGGTCGAGCAGGCTGCTTCATGCGCGTTCACACTCAGGCATAGCCCATAGCATTTGCTATCTGTAGCTTTAGCAGCAGAGAGAGAGGCAGTGCCACTTTGTCGCTGTTCCTAACGCCTAGTGATGAACCTAGCTACATTTCTGAGGACCCTTAGCTACTTTCTGTAGAACTTTCTTCTAGATATTTCCTGCAAATTAGCAACAAAATAGCCATTTAAACTCTGAACCGTTTATTTCAGCTATTATCAAGGATATAGATGTTACAGATACAAAGTATACCACTGGCTCTTTAGCTCAGCTAGTAAGACATCGGACTCTCGTGCAGAAGACCTGGGTTTGATTCTGGATGTGAACATAGTTTATTTAGAGTTTCTTTTTTACATTAATGGTATATTTCTTTACAGTAAGATGCCCAAATTTTTATTTGAGACTCACCGAACGGCATTGAATTCACAGATAAAAAAGATGTGGGTTCAACTTTCATTTTGGAACAATTTTTCAAGCAAGGGAAGGGAATGATCTGAGCATGCAGGAGGACTGACCCATCTTAAACCTTTGTCGGCTGTGCTGAAGAGAAAGGTACAGAACCAAATTATTTAATTAATTAGCTGCGCGTTCTCCTGTCCTCTGTCCTCCGGGCCACCCACCCACACACACACACACACACACACACACACACACACACACACACACACACACACACACACACACACACACACACACAACACTGGAATAATACTAGACCTATGGAAATGATGGTGGGGAGACTGAAGGAACACAGGACCTGAGAGGGATTATCTGGAGGGCTGAAGACCAGGGGACACAAGAGGAACACAAAGAGACACAGACCATGACAGGAACAACCAGTGTTAAAAAATCATATTAATGTTCACTCAAACCATAAATTCACCTTATTTCTTCAAGACATATATGTAAAACATAATAAAAAGTCATACAATTAATGAATAAAAACATAATAAAACATAAAAAATATATATATGTTTCTGCTGCTCGCCATAAAAAAATTCATATCTCCAAAAATGTTTTTGAAGACAGCAACAGGTGAATTATACTAAAAATAAAATTCTCAAAACATTTTTGAAATAACATTTCAAATAAATGAAATGCATTTAAAAAATAATTGTGTTTCTCAAATTTGAGTTAAGTGTTTTGGATTCAAATTGTTGTATAATAAAAAATATAAAGGAGCTAAACTCTCCCAGAGTTACCAGAAAGACCAATTATGTGTGCCACCCCAACATTTTCTTTGGCTCCGTCTGGCCACCCTTATCAAAAATTTCTGGATGTGCCCCTGTTCCCAGACTTAGATAAGTGTGTGTGCGTGTGTGTGTGTGTGTGGGGTGGGGGGGGGGGGCGCATTTTTAAGCAGCACAGCCGTTCTGACCAGGGGTGGATTTAGGATAGAAAAAGATCTGGGGCTTAGATGAGAGATCATATTTATTTATTTATTTATTTATTTATTTATTTATTTATTTATTTATTTATTTATTTATTTAAATTAAACATTTTAACTTTCACACTTTGACTATCTTAAAGCAGACAAAAAGCACTAGATTGCACGTATGAACTGATAAATAAAATGTATTGTTAGCATCTATACAGTTTTGTGAAAACAAATCCTCTCTGGGATTTTACATAAAGATTTGAGCCATGTTTAGACAGTAATCCTACCATTTATTCATTTCCTTCCATTAAAAAAAAGACAAAATTCACAGAAGTCACTGAAATAATTAGAAACTCAAAATATAACAAATGAAAAATTATTAAATTATAATTAGGCAAAATAGTTAGAATCAGAAACCTCTACTGCTGTTGTTCAACAACAGAAAGTGCTGCTGGCACAATGAAACTGCATGTTGGGGTTAAAGTTTTTGACCCACGGCATGAAGAATCAGTTGCGACACGGTAATAAAGTAAAACAAAAGTTTTATTAATGTGAACTTAAGAAGCGCCACCAACGTGGGGCGAGGTAGGCAGGGACTCTGCCTCGAGCGGTTCTGGAAAACAGGACAGTTAGCGGCTAGTAGGGTTGAAGGAAAGGTTCAGCATCTGGCTGGGCTTAACTGCTCTATTGGGAGGCAGAAGCTCGAGAGGGTAGGTTGAGGCCTGAGGTGGTGGTCCAAGGAGGTGAGTGCAGGAATGAGAACTCGAGAGATGGATGCAGGTTTCCAGGAGGGTGAGCGGGACGGACGGTTGGATGGCAGACATGGACTTGAAATTGGATTCAGGAATGAGTTGTTCTTTACCTTGTTTTGCTAATGTTTTGGCTAACTACTATAGCCACCCTCAGTGCTGTGCCGATGTTGGTGGTGTCACTTCCTTCTTCGTTTACCTGCAGGAAGCAGACGATGTCGCTGCTGCCCGCGCCCTCCTCGTCGATGACACAGTCCCATGCATGTGTTATCTAACGTGTAGACTCCATCGGCTCTGTTCGTGGATCCAAATCCACATCTCCTTATTTCTGTAGCTTTTTAAATAAAAAACTCAAGAACAGCTAAGATTGCTAAATTAATAAATTCCATATACTAAATTAAGCAATGTATTCATTTTTAAAAATGTATTTCATGTACTAACTATATTTCTACTTTACTACTTTTCACTTTTCAGAATGCTAGAGAGCATCAGCTTCTCTGTTATTCATTCACTTCACTTTTCTAATTATCCCAGTTTGTGTGGATTATTCCCATGAAACCACCTATAAAATTATTTTTCTATTCATTTTCTTTCCGGCACAACTTTACTGACATGTTTTAAATAAGATGCACAAACCTGAACCATCCCAGCTTTTGCTTTTAGTCTTTTGTGGTTCTTTGAGTCCAAAAACCAAACCAAACCTTCCAGGAACCAGTTAAGCATGTGTCACATAGCGATGTATCGCTTAACGGCACAACCCTACTTCGTGTGGTGTAAATGTATTTTTCTGCTTGATCAATCCCCGGTGGCGGTCTGGTGGGGTCTGGGTCCCTGGGCTCTGCTGGGTCCCCGGCGGGGGTGGTCGCCCCTGGGTCCCGGGTCGCTGGGTCCTGGGCTCGGCCGGCTAGGGGGTGGGAGGCTGCGGGCGGGCCTGTGGGCTAGCCGCTGATATCGCCCGGGGCTCTGCCGGCTGCTGGTTGTGGCCCCCCGGGGTGATCCTCTGTGCCTCTCGAGGGGGGCGGGGGCCTTTCTGGTTGCAGTTTCCTTGGGGTTCCTTTGGTCTCAGGCAGCGCCTGGATCTTTGGGACTTGGAGCTCCCCCCGTCTCCTATGCATCTTTGGGGGGGCGGATCTGTGGTCCCTCACACTCTCTGTTGGACGCTCCTATAGAGAAACCTTACATAAACAAGCGCGTGTACACACACAGGTGCTCACATGGTGCTCTCAAAAGTATGGGCTTGGGCACGTTCAACACGTCTCAAGGCTGTCGTTGCCACTAAATGCACTATGATTTATTATCGTGTGATTGTTCAGTTAAACAATGTTGATTTTATATTTCATCATCAGGTTGACGCAGTGATAGCTTGCTCCTGATGTATTGTTGCGTGTCCCATTTTTTTCTCTTCTTTCTCTTTCTGCAGGTCTAGAAGCAGACTCTTGTTCATTAATGTTGTCATTATTTTTGTGGATGACCCCGCCCCCCACCTTTTGTCTTTTCCTTTCTCTCTCACCTCTGTCTCCGTGTCTGGTCGGAATTAAAAAGCATTCAAAAACAATAACAATAAAGTTTTAAGTATCAGGCGTGACATCAAAAGCAGAAGCTTTGATGCTCCACCTGAGAGTAAATCTGTAAGGCTTGTTACCAGCATTCAGACATCAATTCTGCTTGCTTCACAGCCAGACAGGACACGGGAAAAAAAAAGTAAATGTATTTTTCTCAAATACTATGAAGTCTGATAAATGTCCTATTATGAATTTAGGTTAGAATATATTTGCTTTCAGTTGTCAGCGGTTAAACACTTTCATGTTTAAATGAAATTAAACCTAATGTACAGACCCTGTAAGATGTTTAAAGTAGGGATGCACCGTTTTTGATACTCCAAACCAATACAATATCGATACTTGGATCTGAGTACTCGCAGATACCGATACTTGCACCACACAAAAAAATGCAATGAATTGGAATACAGGTTTATTCTCTGCTTTCAACAGTAAAAGACTGTGAGGTAAATAAAAATAAAATATATTAGTAGAAATGATCACAAAACTAAAATAAGAGGTGAACAGAAATGACAAGTTACAGTGAAGCCACTTTCAGGCAACTACACTGGTATCAGTCCCTGGTATCGGTAACTTTTACCGTTACTAGTATCAGTATCGGTGCATCCCCAGTTTAAAGTGATAATTCCTTAGAGATTTAGCAGTTCTTTTAAATGTGAAATCTTTAATTTAACAAGTGGGCCAGAATAAACATCCTCATCTATTAGAAAAATAACACTTAAACTCTTAAGTGTGTAAGGTTGTCATCTGTTATTCTCGCATTAACTCAAATGTTCCATTTACTAAAAAAGATGTGTACAATTGTATGATTTATTTATTAAATAAGGTCATTTAGTCTTTGTTATAAACTAATTTTACTTCTTTACTTTTAGTAAGTCGAAACTGTCAGCAGGTTACCTGCTGCAGGTATGAAAAACATCTTTACAATCACGTTTCTCTCACTAAAAAAAGAAGCAATGTTAGTCGTATGAAGTTTAGATCATCACTACAAGGTGAGTATGAGCCGTATATGCACCCATTAGAGCCCAACTCGAACAGTTATGGTGGATCTCTTTCTGGCTATAATAAAAATGTAAAAGATGTTTAACCTTCGAAAACCTAGTCTACTCTGCAAAAACAAACACAAAGCCGAAGACGATTCAGGAGATTTCCCATCATTCCGATATTCAGATTCACAAAATTGTACTTTTCCTCATTCTTCATTCCTACATGTTTCTTTAAATTTGGTCCAGAAAGAAAAATAGACAAAGAAGAATCTAAATAAAAATCAGTTTGACAACAAAGGGTTTAATTTGACAATGCTTTAACAAAAAAAACAAACATTTCATTCACTCTTTTTCTCTACAGATTCATGAGACGATTTAACAGCTTGGACTTTAAACCAACACGTAACTACACATTTTGTTGCAGTACCTTCGTCCTCCACAAGGAGGAAGCAGATTCCTTCATATAACAATCCTGCTCCTCCTCACATTCAGCACTTGGCTACTTTCTGATTCAGCCATCTATCAAAGGTTAGAACAATGTGGAGAAAAGCTTCATGAAAGAAGTTGTGCAGATTTGACAGTAAAACGTTTATAAACACTGATAAAACTGTATGATTAATGTCATCAGCTGCAGCTGGAATTGGCACCACACTGAGTTGTAGCAGTTCACTCTGAACTGGAGGAAACCTGAGCTTTTTGGAGGTTGTTATTTACAGGTGAGAGGAAATATGTGGCTGTAGAGTGATCTGTTTACATTTTAATGCATCCATGCCTGTTTTAATTCTCATTTTTTTGGAATGTTGATGGGGTGAGGTTTGAATGAGCAGATGACGGGAAGGCCTGAACACTTCATCAGTGAGGCAGGGATCGGGTGCTGACTGATTTAACTGTGGATGGTGATGGAGGCGGCTGGGTGAGATGAGGCGATGAAGGAGATGGGTAAATGTGTCCACCCTGGTGGTCTCTCCGACTCCCAGACAACTCTGAGCCAGGGTCTTGACCTCTGCACAGCTGATGAGGAGTGGAGGAGCAGCCGGGGGTCCGTTTGTAATAACAACTGGGTGATGGGTGAATCCCTGACACAGATTCATGATTAAAGCGGGGATTCTCTGTGGGGTGTTTGGGGGATTTGGGAGATTTAGGATGAGAGGTGGTGGGGTGAGGGTGAGGGGCTTGACTGTGAGAGGTGGAGTCTTCATTGTTGGCAACCTTGTAGAGGAAGACGTCATACTGAAGTGGAGGGCTGGCGTCCGAGTGAAGTTTGGCCTCTTTGGGCAGAAGCACCTCCAGGCCAATAGTGACTCCACCCTAAATATGGTGAGAAGAGAAAGATGCAATAGCGTAGGAGAGCCACATCTCAGAGGCAGCAGGATAAAACCAAACACAGATACACACAGGTGAGGACTAATCATGATGCTGAAACAGAAAGTTTCTAGACCAAATCTTGCTTAACAAAGTCTGGTCCAGGAACGCTCCACTGGAACCTATGTGGTCCCTAGCAGCGTTCTGGCAGGCCAATCACAGCTCTCTATAGGGGTTACAAACCAATAGGGAGCCTAAGTCACGCCCATCTACTTCCGCATCATGGGTCCCCGGAAGAACGAATAAAATGAATGCAAGTCAATGGGGCTAAAAACGCAATTTCATAATTCCTCTTGTTATGATCCATGGATTTCACATATGTTGTCCTTGAATTTTAAAGACACATTTTGATACCAAGAACGCGCTTATTTTCGAACAGCGGAAAACGCCATTTTAGGTTTTGTGTGAAATCAATCAAACTTTATTTCAGACAAGGGATATGTCCATAACAAGAATAAAATAAAAATAAAATAAAAATACAAACACATTCTAATTACAAACCGTATAGGCAGTTGTTCCAATGTTTAAAAAGGACTGAGGAGTACCTCGTGTCACTGTAAGATAAAGATGACAGCGCTCTAACAACAGCGTTAGCTGACAAACTCAGTCAGCAGATGAATTTGTACATGAAGAGCCTCAGAAGCACATGAAAAGTAGGGATGTTACTCACAACAAACATATGACATATGAAAATAAGTCCAGGACTACAAATGCGCTTCATGAAAGTGACGTCATCAAACCAGACACGGAGAAAACTGAAGAAAAAGGCTGTAAGTTCAGTGAACTTCCCACAGGAGGAAAGAACCACCACAAATGGTGATCCAGGGCGTCAGGAAAAGCGGATTAGAAAATAGCGTTTTTAGCCCCGTTGACTTGTATTCATTTTTTCGTTCTTCCGGGGACCCATGAGCTGACCGAAAAGGGAGGGGACTTAGGCTCCCTATTGAGCCCTATCCCCTTTGTGGGCCAATCACAGCACTCTATCCATTTTGGGGGCTAATCAGGGCCTTCTATTCGGCTGGTGGGCGGGGTGATGCAACAGAGTGGAAGATGGCGACAGCTTGTTTGAAATGTCTTTTACATCAATTTTGGACTATTTGGACTTGGGCTTTATCAGAATGAGGAGCAGATAGATGTATTTAAGTTCTTTTTTTTTTTAAAAAGCTGTATTTTCTCCTTCTTCAACAGCGGACTGCCTTGTTTACCAGCATCTGTTGCAGTACATCACGTTGTTCATTGTCCAGTAGCACGTAGAGCTTGTTTCAAAGACAAAGGTAGAACCCGCCCCACCACTGCCGAGAACCATCAATGGAGTGTTGCCAGACTAAACAATATAATAATTTAGTTTGACTTGCCAGGCTGGAAAGTTTCTGCTCGGTGAAAAAGTTTTTGCTTTCGGTCAGATTTTCTTTATCTCACTTGAAGGTGCAATATGAACGGATTAGAAGGGAGCACCTATTACACTTACTATGGTAATATGCCTCCAGCATAGATAGAAGTGTGCTTGATTGCTGTCTTGCTGTTAGCTTGCTGTTATAGTTCTGAACAACTCAATAAAGGAAGTAAAACACCACGACTTACAAAAGATTCACTTCACATACGTTTCACTGTAATATCAAGTTGTTCATAATAGAAAAGTAGCTTCAGGTATTCTTAGAGCCATCTATTTGCTTCTAATTCACTGTTAGCATTTTTAGCTCAATGTTAGCCTTTAGCCTTCTCAACGCAATAAAAGCAAAATATGTTGTGGCTTCTTAGGGGTACAAGAAAAGATAACCTTTGGGTCATTCCTATTTATTGGCTTCAGTTTTTAAACAACACTGAAGCCTTTTGCCGGCCAGTGCTGAATTACAAATGCCGGCACTGCAGCGCTAGCTTGGTGCAGACTCTGCAACCTCACGCTTACTGATGTTATGTCACTCTTTGTATTTTGAAAGGAGTAAAACTGACGACCACCTCAGTTGGTTGACAATCAAATCTGTTTCAATGTAACTTTCCTTCCAACATAATTGAGACATTAGACTGTTTTGTGATTATTTCACTGTAAAATTCTTATAAATTCCTAAGTTCCTTGAACTATTTTGACTATCTTCTTGAAAAGTTTGGACACCCCTGCTGTAGAATGAGGCAGGATGTGTTGCTGTTTGAGTTATATTTTTAGCATCATTTATGTTGTAAGACACATTTTGTAATTCAACAGTTCTGGAAATGATCAAATCTGGGTGTGGCTAGTGGTACTAGTGGTACAGTTAAGTCATGATTTAGGACGAGGGGCAATTACTTGTGCAAATCATCATTTAATAACAGTATGGGCTCATTTAACCCTTTGATGCATAATGGCCACTATAGTGGACAGGTACTTAAAATTGTTATTTATTTATTTTTGCTATTAAGCACAGCTGTTGAAGACTTTATTGCATTTGAACCCCTTCATTTGTACTTCGGTAAGTCATATTTCATGTTCAAATTGCACACTGTCCACTGAGGTGGACATGTAATAAATTATTTGTAAATTAAATTTTACAAAAAATATGTAAATATGAAATTTGTTTCATTCACACCTAAAGATGAATGAAAAAAATGTTAAAAAAATCATGGTTGAAGATTTCATAATTCATGCATCAAAGGGTTAAGACCTTGTTGCTCATTTGAAACACTTTAGTGTGAAGAAATTTGCACGCTTATTTGTGGTTCAATCTTATTTTTGTTTATTTAGTTAAATTCTATTTTGAAATCTGCAAAATCAAGAAATAGAGCAGTGGTACTCAACCTTTTTTCACTGATGTACCCCCGTGAAATATTTTTTTCAGCCAAGTACCCCTAATCAGCGCAAAAACATTTTTGGTTGTAAAAAACAAGACCTTAAATAGGTGCCTTCAGTGACTGATTTATTAAACTTTGAAACTGATAAACAAGTGCAAAATTCAACCATTTGGGGAAAAAAACTATTTTGAATATTTTAAATGTTAATACTCCCTAACTAAATGTATTGGAAATATTTTTCATCACTAAAATGTGATTCTAATTAATTAATTGAAAACAGTCACCATAAAACTATTTAAAACCATAAGATTACCCATTGAAAAATCCATAAATGTGCAAAACACTGCACATTTTTGTGGTATCTCTTGAACTATTTGGAGAAAAAAAATATATATAACTAGAAATATTTAAAAATATATATATCAAATACAGGCCAAATAAATTATTAAGCTAATTATAATTAAAGATTTGTGCTCATAAAAAGCATATCAACATAAAGTGTTATCTTTTGGGATCATAGTATATCTGTTCTCTAAAAGAAATCATCAACGTCATTTTAAATAACAATTGCTAAAAACAAATGTAAATCTCAAAATATATTTTTAAAAATCAAAAAGAAGACTGAAATCTTAACATTACTGCACTGATCGGAGTGTTTTTACAGACTTTTTAGTGAGACACTTGGGCTTGTGCTTCACTGAGGATCTTTTTCATCCTTGGTGGCAGGGAGGCAACTGCTATGATCAAGCTCTTTTTTAGACACAGTCTGCTTCTCTGATGTACCCCCTGGAGTTTCTTTACGTACCCCCAGGGGTACGCGTACCCCCATTTGAGAAAGGCTGAAATAGAGGTTTGTAAAAATCTAAACATCTGTTTATTATCATTACTTTTGACTGAATTGTAAGGTTTTTGATTATTTAAATTAAGAGCATCAATTTGTTAACTGTCCACTTTTGTAGCATTATTCCTTATTTTACTCCCTGCATGAATTAGAATAGCATCCATCTACATAGCATTTATTTGTGCTACAGTTAAACAAACAAAACACACTTTCTCCGTTTAACCAAAATAAAAGAAAGAAGAAACAAATATTTAAAGAATAAATATCTCAATATCAGATTATGTGAAACAGCATACAATATTCTGTAACAGAAATGAGAATTAAACACGTCCATAAGTTTGAACTAAGATTAAAAATGTGACAACACCAGGCATTCATGATAGTGTGGAGCTGTCCATGGTGCTGAATGTGCATTCGTGTTTATGCTGTGTAATCTGTGAGCAGCAGCCTTCTGTGACACAAAAGCGGGGTTGGCCATGCATTTGGTTACTTTAGCAAAGAGCAGTTGGGCAATAGTAGGCTTTATTATGCGCAGACATACAAGAGACAAAAAGAGCCAGAGAAAGAGAGGGAGAGCTGAGCTCATAGCAACACACAGGGATGAGCCGGGTAAAATGAAAAAAGATTTATTCCAACAACTGTCCACTGTAATCCTCCAAGAATACCCAAAAAAGTAAAAAAGAATACCAAGTACAGGAAAGTATTGTAAAACACATTGAAAACCAAGACACAGCATGTGTAATATATGCATATAGATTCAGATATCAACTCCAAGCTATTACTTTAATCTCATGTAGTCTAGACATATCCAGTTTTCTTTTGTTAGCAATGTCAAACAGTAATACTTTTCAAATACAGATTCACTTTATTTCCACATAATAATCTTTTATTATTATTATTATTTTTTTTTTTTTACATTTTCAGACACTTTTTGCTGATAACACCAATGCATGCGGGCAGAGACACAGTAAGGAGGGTGGGGTGGATAGGAAGAGAGAAAGAGGGGAGAAAGACACTAAAGGGGTTCATTGGCCAAAGACCAAGGCAGAGCATAAAGAGGACAATCAGTCAGTAGTTGGTCCAAGCCAGAGAGTTTAGTCCAGCGTGAAAAGGCAGATAGAGGAGGAAAGCAGGCAGCATTGCCACTATGTGATCAGTAAAAGCATGGCAGCCTAGTAAACAAACTATTGTGCTTCTCAAGATGGATCTTTAAAATCTGTGGTGTGCTCATTTTAGAAACTGGGTCTCATCAGGCTGTTAAAAAATCCTACAAAGCACTTGGCACGGTGTAAACGATGTTAGCCTTCAGGGACTTTCTGTGCACCTTCGACAATTTTGGTCTGATTCTCCAGCTGCACATATGGATCATGTAGGTATTTTTTCATACCAGGTTGTTCTGGAGCATGTTTACCTCTGCGTTCTCCCCTGCATTGTTGGGGGTGTGGCCATGGTTAGCAGAGGCAGGGCAGTTGTTCTCTTGCTTTGGGGAGTGGGAGTTGAGGATGTTCATGGATCCCTCTTCTTTGAGTTGAGGGGACTTTTCTTGGTTGTCCTTCTTCTGGGGCTCGTCCTGCGAGGAGAGAACGTTAATCTTCACACGTGCACGAAAGCTGGCAACTAGAGCCGGCACTTTTAGCGTTTGTTAACTAAAAGAAGCTTATCCAGGCCATGAGAAGGTCACTGTAACATATAGCTCACAATTCTTCTGAGAACTAATCAGGAATGTCCGTTTCAAAACTAAACCTAAATTAAGAATACAAATGCAAAAAAGTCAGTTTTGAGTTTAGTTCACAGAAAATGATGGGATTATTTCATTGGCCTTAATAGCTGTGTTTCCACTCAAGGACTTCCGGGAATTTTCTAGGAGGTCTAAGGAGATCTAAGATATCAGCACATAGCCATCTCTTTGGCTGTAAAAGACGTCGCTGATCAACACCAAAATGCATTCACGGACATTGTTGACAATAAAAGCTTATTAATGTAAAATATGCTGTCATTTGCCACTGGGAGAGCGGCTTTGTGACGTGAAAAGTGGCGTTTAGTGACCAGAAGCTACCACATTTTTTACAGTGTTCTCTAAGACCACAACATTTCTAAAACGACGGCGTTGTTGGCAGGATATCTGCCACATTCTGTTTTTGGTTTGGGAATTTTAAAAAGGCTATTTTAAAGCAGCATCAACGCTGCATATTTTCTTTTCCTTCCAATCCGCTTCACCCAAAACTCTTCCAGTTTTACAAATGCTGGCAAACTCAATCAGCATGAGGTAACCACCCAGCGACTGTAATGGGCCAGTTCCCAGTACTTGCGCTATTTCAGCTACTCGTTTGTTTTCTGAAACGACCCGTTGAAGTAGAGACACGTGCATACCGTTGAGTAACGTTACCAAGAATTACTGATAGTGGAAATGGGCCTATCATTGTGCCATTTAAAGAGTAATGCTTTTAATGTTTTGGATTCTTTTCAAATATATTTGTGTGCTTTAGCAGAACAACTATGGTTTCTTTTTAGGATGTCACTCTTACTCTTTCTCTGATGTTTCGATGTGAAGGGCACCTCTGAATTTACGCAACCGAATTATGTCAACACATCGGTGGTCCCCATATGGACCCACAAGGGTTTGCCCTCAAAGATTTTTATGGGCCATTGTTTTAGTCAAACCTTCTGAAAACCCATTTATGGCCTGTTAAAGTATATGTGGGCAAAAATCGTTCTGGGTAAACCTCCATAGGGCCACCGTGGAAACCGTGGATAAACCCTATTGGAACCCACATGGCTCGCCCATATATTTTCCATATGGGGCCCACCTATGTGTGCTGGCTGGGGCCAGCTGCTTACATGTAATGAGTAATATCCCTTTTTACTTTTAACATCATGTATAACATTGTATATTAGCAATAGGTTTAGTGGAACCAGTTAACATTAGTGAAGTTAATTAAACATTTCATTTCTCAAATATATATTTTAATATTAATTTAAACACTTTTCTTTCTAAATGTCTCTGTGCCAGTAATTTTACAGCTTTACCTAAAGGTCTAATCCTCAGTTTTATATATTTGTAAAGCTGCAATAAAATGGAGCAAGTCAAACTAAAACTCAAATAATTAATGATAAGAGAAAAAAATAAGCACCAAGCAGTAATTCTAATAATTTCGAATAAGAAATTCATACTATTAACCTCTTGTTTAGTTTCTGAGAGAACATTAAATACAAACACTGATCTCATAAAATTAATCATTCTCTTTGCAGAAAATGTTCAACTGTATCTTGTAGACAGGTTACATGCACATAAATGCTCTGACAAACTTATAAAAGCCGAAAATTCAAAAGGTAATGTGTTTTATTTGAAAGTCTGGTGGATCGGTTTGTGATCAGATCACGTGTCCACATTTAAAACAACCACTGTGACATTTAAAACAGAAGATGGTCAGCAGACTGAACGCCCGCTGTGGCTTTTTTAGCCCCCAGGTCTGACATTTAGAGCATCTGCCACTAAGTGAAGCTCGTCTGTGTGTTGCTGCTGGGAGATGGTAGCATAGATCTGATGGCTGAAGCCGAGTTTGGATGAACGGATGGTAAATATATTAAAAATATCTTTGGGTTTGCAGATCTGTGTTAAACAAACTTCATTATCAGTCAGAGAGATACGTGCGTGGTGTGCTTGCATGTTTATCAGTCAGTTTCTAAATGGTCAGGTCATTAGATTATTGGTGTGTGACAAATATCTGAAGGTCATGGGCACAACGGGTCAGAATTAGGGCACCATCGATTGCTCCCACTGGATGCAGCTGGACACAGTTTGCTGTGTAGACTTTCAGTGTGCTACAGTTGAGTAAACTTATGTAGTTTAAAAACATTTTTTTTTACTCAGAAGGCCAGTTTAACTGATGCATTCCATCACTGGTGCTCATGAGTCTGCCATAAGCCCCACCCCCCTCCAAGCTGACAGTAATTAATGATGTGCCATTTGTTCTCCCTTCCATGTTGGTACAGTTGAAATTACAGCAGCCCGAGATGCAGAAGCCATAGGGGAAAAAGCTGCAGAGGCTAAAATGGCTGCTGGGTGAGACACGAACTCAGGGAGAAAATGGAGGAAGCTGCAGAGATGCAGGTAGAAGGTTAAGGAAGGCCAGAATTTTATCTCTGCCCTGATGACACAGCACATCTGGAAAATGCTGCAGGAAGCCTTAAGAGAGGTCTTCAGTCATTTCACCTGGAGTAGGTTGGTCAGCTATAGGAAAGAGATGTTAGTGAGATTCTTTCTACAAACTGAAGGTAAATATTTGGTATCAAGCATTTTCACTGAGGCCCGATTCTCCCCTCTCAACAATCTTTAGGGTCTCGTTGACTGAGAAACCGTGTAACAGTAGTTCGTTTTGGAACTCGATCACTCTGAATTGCAAATGCATGCTGAACGTGGACATTTTCTTCAACCGCTATCGCCTGCATTAGCTCCAGAAAGAAAATAGATGGGGACATGATCGGTTCTTAAAAATGAAATCAGTTTTCATGGCTCTGCCCACCTTGGCTTCTGAACGCAGAAAGGTGTTATGATTTAGCGGCCAGGAGAGCGCAGACCACGTCTCGGCTGGTAGAAGCCGACGGTTAACATTAGCAACACGTTCAGGCTTGTGTTATTTGAGGAAATAAAACATCAGTATTACATTTTATACCCGAGAAAGAGGAGTGAATGGAGGCAGCAAAAGAGTCGCAATGCTGTTAACCAATCAGACAAGATGTTCGCATATTGTGAGCATTTTTGAGTAAGACTCCTAATCCTGTTTCTTTTCCGCCTCCCACTTTTCCGACTAACTTCTACTTCCTGAAACAGGAGCACCGGAGCTTTTTTCCACAGTAAATGATTCATTTATGCTGGAGACTACAGCAAATTCATTAAATAAACAAGTGAATGAGACCTTTAAAAGAGTAGCTTACTCGTTTAATCAAAACATTTGCTGTGGTATCTAGTAGGAGTGAATGCCTTGTAAGTTGTTCTCAGGGGGAAAAAATATACTGATGCACCATTTCTCGAACCTTAAAGTTGCCCACATCACAGCAACGTTATATTCTTGATATGCGGACATCTCACCATTGGATTGGATAACAGCAATGCAATAATTCCTACGATGCGTGGTGTGTTAGGAAAGCTCTGGATGTCAGGACTAATCTGGGTATTTCAAATGTGTTGGATTGTCTTGGTCCCATTTTGCACGACTAACGGGGCATGCTCCCTGTTGCTTGTTACATGTAGTCAATCAGAAAGTGAGGTGATGGAATAACCTTAGATGCTCCACTTCCACCATGTTTGCTTATACTAAACTCATGTTTGATCTAAAGAGGTACTGTGAGGAATCAGTTCTATTACATTTAGAAAATGTTGAAAATCTACTGAGCTGAGCTGTAGGTGATTTTAATGTTTTCTATCCCCCTGGGTATTGCTAACGATGTTTGAGCATAAATTACAAATTCAACAGAGGTTAAAAATCAGAGAATAGATGGGTGTGTCTGCAGGCTGGTGGTTATCTCAGCACAGACATGACGACTGGGTATTCACTCTTCATGCTGGCGGGTTGACATGGGAGAGGACGTAACGAGGAAGAGAGAAAAATTGGGGGGGGGGGGGGAGGTCAAACAGAAGAAACAAAACAAACAAAAAACCATAGAAATTGAAGAAGTGTCAACACAAGGAAAGCAGGGGCATACCTGACAGATAATGTTGTCATAGTACGCCAGGTTGTGAGTATGGGTTTGAGGAGCGGGCGGAGGAGTGTCACACAGTTTCCTTACGTTTGGCTGTGAGCCGTCAGCTGTTGTCGACACAGATAGCCCGTCCGTCTGTGGCTCGCTGCTCTGTGGGTGGTACTTACTGCAGACATGCAGAGACGGGGGATTGTGTGACATAAATATTTGCAGTGGTGTGTCTGTTTTCCTCATGAATCAGAGCAAACTCAGATAATACTGCTAATGCATTTTAACTGATTTAACATTTGAGTGGTTTTACATTTGCTTGAAGCACTCAGAACTGAAGGGTTTTTGTTCACGCACCTGCATTTACGAAGGCGTTTGTTCTCGCTCTTGAGGCGGTACAGGCTCTTGGCAAAGAACACCACGATCATGAACTGCAGGAGGACCACAAAGGAGGCCACGACCGTAACCAAACACAGCACCTCAAACACAGTGACGGACCATTCGCAGCGCTGGCCTTTGTTCCAGATGTAGTCCTGCACATTACACCTGGATGCAAACAGAACAGGAGAAGAGCAGGAAAATACAGGACAAGTGGGTCACTTTCAGCTTTGCAATGATTATTCTCTTGATCTAATGCATAAAACACAAAACACAAGTATTTGGAGGTACGTGTATGCATGGAGTCCAGCAATGTTTCTCTTTAGTCCTTTAACAGTATTACCTACCTGCTCTTTCTGTGCTAATTGCTACAGGTATGCGGATGCTTTGTGAAGTCGAATTAGCGCATGTGCGTTACTCGGCAGACACGACACAAGCAACAGTTTGCCTCCAAGCTGCAGGATTGGACAGACGGTGCAAGCGAGGCATCCAGTCTCGTTCATGTGTTTGAGTTTTGCATGCATGTTCATGTGTTAGCTCCATTTTTTGTCAATAATCCACCTGTATTGTCATAATTTCTCAAACTTTTTTATGTGTCTACTGTGTGGCTATCAGCAGGCAGCTGCCACATGCTTTCGTTACCTCCTGCCTCACAAAGCTGAGCTAATCCTCTGAAAACCCTGCTGTGATCTTGACGAACCCACATGACACGTTAACCCAACCTTCTGTCTTTGATCACTGTGTGTTTGCTTGCCTGTGGCGCCCTAAATATCCCCTTTGTGTTGGGGACGAATACATTAAAAAACAATCTACACTGATATTGTTACATAGCTTGATATCAGTATAACTGACTGAGTAATTTTTTCTGTAATGGCTAAGATCAATGATCTGTGGCAGCCATCTTGAATGGGGTAGGGGTTGTCAAAAGTCAGTTAAGAGTTAGATTGAAATTTGTTAAAGTTAAAGTCCCATTAGTTGTCACACACACAGGTGTGTGTGCGAAATTTGTTCTCCGCATTTGACCCATCCCCTGGGGGAGCGGTGAGCTGCAGACACAGTCGCGCTCGGGAACCATTTGGTGGTTTAACCCCCCAATCCAACCCCTTAATGCTGAGTGTCAAGCAGGGAGGCATTGGGTCCCATTTTTTCAAAGTCTTTGGTATGACCCGACCAGGAATCGAACCCAGATCTCCCAGTCTCAGGGCGGACACTCTACCACTAGGTCACTGAGAAAATTGGTTCATGAGATGTTTGGCTAACACTGTCATGCAAACACAAACAAACATACATATTTAAATGTAGTATTCATGAGTGGACGATAATTAACAACCCAGTTAGTATGAGTCCCACCTGCAGAAGGCTCCAATCCCAGTCACCACGGTGCACTTCCCTCCGTTGAAGCAGAAGTTGGGTTCAGCATCACACTGGGAAACACAAACCCCAGACTGAGACAGCACAAAGCCCAGCCTGCAGCCATCCGCACCTACAGCACCACCTATTCCAGATTCATCTTCTTCTGGTCTTGCCATCGGAGGCGCCGGTAAAGATGACCCGCTGTTCATCTTTGGCTCCACTGTGTCAGGACCTTGAGGAGAACTGGCCAGGAGAGGATTCTCGTCGTCCATGTCAGCTGGAGGTGAGGGGGTGGGCTCAGGTTCTGGGGTTGTATCTACCGCTGAGACGTCGTTGTCAGGAGACAGGTAGTCATAAAAGTCATCCTGCGTCCACGTGGTGGAGGCTCCACCTCTCTGCTTTTGGGGTTTGGGGGCTTTTGCCCAATCCAAAGCCCCATCTGAGGGCACAACATCAGGGGCGGGGCTATGAAATGCCACTGTGATGACATCATCGGATAAAGGGTTTCCAGGATTGTCTGGCCCCGCCCCTCCAGCTGTCAGCTCCTCCACCGCGGGTTGGTCTTCCTCCACAAAATCAAGGTAGTGGCGTTTATGAGAGTGATGACGTCTGGTGAAGGTGTGATGAATGTTACCAATCCCTGCTCCAATCAGATGCTCTCTTTCTGCTGAGTCATCACTGAGAACCATCCTGGTGTCCAAGGCCTCTTTGTGGACAGATGAGTGGTTGTGGTGATGATGGTGTTTGGACAGCGAATGTCTCCCTGCAACCAAACACAAAACGGTGAAGACCAGCAGGGTTGTTGTGGTCCTAACAAAGACCAACTCTTGGTCGGGAACTCAGACTAAAAAGTGAATCATAATTTATTCAAATTGAACAAAAAGCCCAGAGTGTTCATGCTGTTGGCATTGTTGTGAAAAACAAACACATTTTTGTTCAGTTAGAGTCATGAATGTGCCACCAGACTGTGGTAAAATTGGATTAAGTTTGAGGAGTGACTGGCCAATATGTCATGTTGACTGAGACTGGCTGGGGATTAGATTACGTAGATTAGGATTTAGATTTACATGTTAGCTGCTAGCAACATGGAATGCACTTTAAAATCTCTGGAAAAAAACACACAGATCCAAAAGCTAAAAGATGCAAAAAACCCTTGTTTGTGTGAGTTTATAACAATCGTACACAACCCTGAACCAGTGTCATGCAAATATTAAAAGAAGGAAAAACACTGGGATGTTATTTAGAAATATTTTCAAATGGTTGCACTCTGGTAAGGAAAAACAACTAAAAGTACGACTGGTCAACATGGACCCAACCAAAATACATACGTGCACCCCAAATGGAACACACACGGGCAGACCATAATGGTACCGCAGGGTTTGTCCATGGTTTTTCATGGTGGAACGTTTTTTTGGCATCATGGCAAATGTAAAAGTAAGAGATTAATGTCTTTGGAGGTGAAGCAAAAAACCAGCAAACATTGGTGCGGTTTACGCTAGTCTGAAGGAGGCTACAAAATCATGAACTGAGGATGACCCTAGATTTGTTGTTACTGGACTTGTAGGTAATATCTGTGTTGCCCAACAGTGTGGAGCTTTTTGCCCAGTGGAATATTTAGTATCAGTTGGCTCGTGTTAGCTTGTTATTAGCGTTAGCTACGGCAGGCTGCGACAGGGTTGTTAACATCAGTTGTAATTCCACTTTCAAACAATAGGAGGTAGAAGTGTGAATTAATTTAGTGTTCTTTTAAAATGATTGTGGGCATATCCCAGTAGGGAAACCATGGAAAACCACAGGCAGAATCTGCTGGCTGGAACCCTTACGGATATGCATTCCATATGGGGCCAACCTATGTATGATTGCTGGGGAGGATTAGTCCTCATTTGCGCTCTTGCTCAGACGCGACTGTATCACTGAGAACATTTGACATAAATGCTTATTTACAGAAACATATTGAACACTAAAATAGTCATTTCCATATTTTTTGGTCATCTGTGTTTACATTTTCCACAGATTTGCTTAAACTCATAGAATAGCACCCTAAATGAGGCAGTGGTAACATCTGGCTTTGCTCTGTTGTATTAAACAAAGACAGACGTTGATGTTTAACAGGCCTGAGAATATTTTTTTCCATATTTTATAATTAGCTGAATGAGAATTAGAAGCCACTTCTTTTCCTTTGCAGAAACGGCCAAACTCATCCGCATACTTGGCCGGATGACATCTCTCCTGCTGCCAGGCCTTCAGGATCTGGCGCTTCATTTACGTTCAATGACGTTCTGCTGAGCTGTGGTGGCCTCATGGAGGGGGCCATCGACTAGCACACTGCTGCTAACCACTTAAACATTCTCCTCTCCTGATAATAACTTTTTGCTTTCCTTGACTTTTGATGTGCTACTACTAGTTTATCCGTTTAATTATAGTTCCACTAGAATAAATACAAAAAAGTTTATCTTTCACCAAATACAATATTTACTAAGACATCACAATATAACTATAGACACATTACTTGTCCGTGTGTGTGTGTGTGTGTGTGTGTGTGTGTGTGTGTGTGTGTGTGTGTGTGTGTGTGTGTGTGTGTGTGTGTGTGTGTGTGTGTGTGTGTGTGTGTGTGTGTGTGTCTGCTCTGTCTTCTCCATCCCCAGTGAGTCGTGGAGGATGGCTGCTTATACTGAGCCAGGATCCTCTGGAGGTTTCTTCCTGTTAAAAGGGAGTTTTCCTCTCCACTGTCGCTTTATGCTTGCTTAGTATGAGGATTGCTGTATAGTCACTGACACTAGTCAGTGACTTGATGCAATTTGCTGGGTTCCTTATATAGGAAACATTATTTCTGATTGGCTTAATGAACTGACCTGAATTGGAATGTTTATTATGTGAAGTGCCTTGAGACGACTCTTGTCGTGATTTGGCGCTATATAAATAAACTTGAATTGAATTGAATTGAATTTAGAGCTTGTGCAAAACCCATCTGAACGTGCTTAGAGTCATGAAGACCAATGGTGGCCGAGGAGCCATGCGATTCACCAGAGAAAGAGAGAGAGAGAGAGAGAGAGAGAGAGAGAGAGAGAGAGAGAGAGAGAGAGAGAGAGAGAGCAGTTGCCATGGTGAGATGTAAAGAGGTGCCATGATGAAAGGAGGATCTGAGTGAGGGAACCGCAGTGCAAACAGAGAATCCAATGTTTCTGCTCCTTCTCTCTTGCTTTTCAATCAACCGAGTAGCCAGTCGATGCCAGGTCCATCCCTGGGAAAAAACAAGCTGAAATGAACCCTGAAGATCTCCGTTTTGTAAAAGTGACATAATCTGAATCGACTTCAGTTTCCTTCAAAGGCTGAGTCTGCCAGTTTGTTCTGATGGGACTGGAATGCTTCTTCCCGTTAGCAGTGGGTGGCCTTTGTGGCGATTACAAGTGCAAAAGCGGGAACACGAAGAGATTACAAGCTGATCAAACCGAACTCTGCTCAGCTGTGTGACATCCGACTGAGAAAGGCTATGATCTGTACAATTTGCTGCAACCTCTGGCATTGTGCTGAGCACGTAACCATGGCAACAAGTTCTACCTGAGGTCACTGTGATTGGTTAGGGGCAGACTCCCAGCAGCTTCGCTTAGGTGGATTTGAACACAGAACGATGTTCAAATCCACCTAAGCTGCAAAACCTTCTGTTTCTGTAGTGAAGTTGTTTGTGTTGCCAGCATGTTTCAAAGTTCTTCCCCTGAGCTCATCAGCCAGTGGTTTCCAACATCTGGACTCAGCCTTCTGACTTGTTGATTTTTAGATCATAAATAGCGCTTCCTCCCAGTGTGATGTGGTGTGAGAGGAGTTGGTGATCTGATCTGTGCTGGCACATCATGAGCTTTGTGAGGCTGCCGGGCAGATGGACCTCACAGTATGTGCTCACTCAGACAGTGAAAACACACACACACACACACACACACTGTCTGGCTTTAATCCACAATGTTTCTATGTTGTCGCCTACAGGAGCTCAGTGTGTTGGTGGACTTGTTAGCCAATTAAGTCAGAGAAAATCACATGATTTACTTTTTAAGAAGTTCCCAACCACCAGAACAAAGACTGGTCTGGATATCATTTAATACCTGTCATGTTCTGTGTCCCTTTGTTCCCCAGCCCCTCCAGTTCCCACTCCAGGTTCTCCTTTTGTGTTTCATATCGCCCTCATGTGCCCTTTGTCTGCATCTCATTTATGTGTCTCCTGTGTTCCTTTAGTCTTCTCCAGTCACCCCTCTGCAGTGTTTATAGTTTCAGCTTTTCATTTTTATTAGTCTCTTTAATATGTTTTGTCCCACCAGTCTTTGTAGTTCTCCTTCCCTTTAGAATTTTAGTTATATGGTTGCTTTTCTGTTTTTAGGTTCACTCTTAGGTCATGTTAGTTTCTTCCCTGATTAGTCATTGCTTTCACCTGGTCCTCCCCCCACACTCCACACACCTGCAACTCATCTGCCTCCCATTATGCCCCAGTGTATTTAAGCCCTGTCTCGTCTCAGTGTCTTGTCGGTCCATTGTTGTTTGTTGTAATTCTGTCAAGTTCTTCTCGTGCCTCTTGTATTTTTGGATCTCCAGATCTCTGTCTGGATTTTTGGACTGTTGGCTCCCAGCCTTCTGGATTACTTTTGTTTTTTGGTTACTCCTAAAATAAAGGATTTTACTTTATGTCTTCCCCAGCCTCGTGTCATCCTGGGTTTCCCCAGATCGTGACAATACCAGAGCACACAGAAACAACAACCTTTTAGAAAAATAGTCTAAATACCTTGAATCATCGTCTGTACGTTCATTCTGTGTATTTTGTCAACGCGCCTTGCTGGGTTCTGTTAAAACTCGCTAACGTTTTGGCTAATTACTGTAGTTCCTGTTGACTCCACCATCATCGGCACATCTCTGAGGATGGCTATAGTAACGATCTGAAATGCTAACAAAATAATGTAAAGAACAACCCTTTTCTGTGTTTTAAAAGAACTAAGCAAGACAAGTCTAAATGCATTTTTATAAAAGGAGAATTGTTTTGGTCTGAATGGTATTTTATTTTGAAAAGCTACTAAAATGAAAAAAGTAAACCTTGTCTGTGATGTAAAAAAGAGTGGGAATCACTTACATGAAGAACTTACAGGATATCTTTTTAAAACAGTTTCTTTTCTTGAATAATAATAATGATATTTCTTTTATTGGGTCTTCCTTTAGACGCTAGACCCACACCCTGTACTTTAGACTTGATTTTGATGTTATGAAGCCAACAATATTTTTCAACAACTGGACATCATTTTTTAAATTTTCAACATTTCAATGGATATTTCCAGAGATTACAGGTAAAAATACATATCGTCTCTTTTAAGTCCAGCTTTGATGACTGGATTCTTCTTTGTGGAAATATAAAGTAAAAATTTTGATGAAAATTTGCCTTGAGTGCCAGGCTGGAAATTATAATGAATAATAAAATATAATTAGTACAAAAACCTCTTAACATAATGAAGTTTAGCCTGAAATTTGAAAAGATTTTTTTCAACATCAAATAAAAACAAGAATACAATTTTAAATGGTTTTATCTGATATAAAGATTAATGGAATGACTTAATTTGCCCTCGTGCTCCTAATTAAGCAGATGCCTCCTGCCACGTGCTCTCAGAAGGAGGCCGTCAGACGCGTGGACCTATTTGCTGGTCAATATGTCATCGTGTTAACGCCTGGCAACTCATCCAGGCCGACGGATGCGACAAGGGGGGGCTGCATGAACCCCAGCGACCCCGCGGACGCACGAGCCACGCTGTTGCTGGGCATTTATGGAAGACGCTCCCGGTTTCTTCTTGGGTGGCACACCTGCAGAAGGATGGATTGTGCTCTAACAGGGAAGCGTGGAGCGGTTTTCCGCTTCCTAATGATGTCTGGAGGAATTCCAGGTTTTTTCCAATGGGCGTCATGTTGCCTGTCCACGGTGCCCCTAATCCCGCCTTTGTCTGGGAATCGGAACTGCAGAGCGGAGCTGTCAAACTGCCCTTCTGACTAATATTCAGCACCAGAACAAATCATTTTTATATTACCTCTGAATGTGGATAAAATAAGCAGAGCTGTGTTTTAATGAGTTGTTTAATCAATAATGATCAATAGACAGCAGCGTTTATGCCAGTTATAAATCACATTAGATTACGTTTAAATTAGAACAATTTTCCTAATATTTACATAAAAGTGAAATTATTAATAATAATAAGTTTTAATGGGAGGGTTCATGAACCTGCACCGTACCCCCCAATGATGCAGGTGTGATTTTCTTCACGTGCGCGCTCTCCCCGCTCAAATAGCCGCACAGGCACGCACAGGGTGGGTCTCTCCGTTAGAGCAGAGATCTTACCGTGAACCGAAAACGGAATGATGACGAGTGAGATGGTCAGTAGCACCTGCCAGGGCCCCAAACGTCTCCCTCCGCGCGCCATTGCAAATATCTCTCACAGGTTATGATTCCCTTGACGCACAAACTCTGATCTCCTCCGCTCGTCTCGCCGGTCAGGATGCGACTGGATATCCTCACAAAGCAGATCATCCAAAGTTCAAACAGTGTCCGTTTTGGCCATGACACCCGTTAGAAGCGTTTCTGTGCGCGTGAGGAAGAGGTTTAGCACGGGGCGGCTGCCATTGTCTCTTAATCCTTTTTCCCCTCTCCACACCTTGTCACTCGACAGAAACGGCGGCGGCGGCGGCGCGAGGATTCGTAGTATAATGCGCGCGACCAGAAGAGGGACTGTAGATGAGGTTTTAATGCCGGTCCGCCTGCGTGCGTTGTGTGTACTTCTGCAACGCAGAGTGGAACAGCGCGCGCGCTGTGCGTTTGGGTGTCAAAATGCCAACACACTCGCGTGCGCGCAAAACATGCTCGTCCGTGGCCAGCCTCAGCGGATTGTGCAGGATGTCACCGGAAGTCAATATTGCTCTATTTTACACTGCAGCTCTGATGTGAACGTCGCGCGTCTCTGGGAAGCGTTTGTGTGCCAGTAGGTTACTGGGTGCATGTTGCCTTTTGCTTGCAGAGAGAGAGGCGTGTGCGAGTGCTGGTGTGCGTGCACGCGCTTGGATAACCCTCTTACTGGTTTATAGAGATAAAGTCTGCTACCTTAGCACTTATTTATCATAGCTCTGTAAGTTTCAGTCCTGCACCACCGATATTAGTATTTTTTGTCCCAGACCCAACGCTGAAACTATCACATTGCAGCATTTGCCAACTCTCCTGGACCATATAAACACATGGCCTGGAGCATATATCCATATTTATAACCTTTTAATGTATCTATTATGACATCTTCAAAACAGATTTTCATCTTCATCTTTAAGTATGAGTAAAAATCCTGAACTTGATTTGAACTTCATTTTAAAAGTACATTTTGTACTAATACAAGAATATTATTTTAATATTATAAGAACATCATTGTCTTCCTACATTAAATTAGCCTGGCAAGCCAGACTATATATATATATATATATATATAGTGGGGCAAAAAAGTATTTAGTCAGCCACCGATTGTGCAAGTTCTATCACTTAAAATGATGACAGAGGTCAGTAATTTTCATCATAGGTACACTTCAACTGTGAGAGACAGAATGTGAAAAAAAA
>SSNQ01034487.1:141617-160067 GCA_006942095.1 Nothobranchius kuhntae | reverse complement strand
CATTCTCCCAATCCTCTGCTGTATCATCCATGTGCTCTCTGGCAAACTTCAGACGGGCCTGGACATGCACTGGCTTCAGCAGCGGAACACGTCTGGCACTGCAGGATTTGATTCCCTGCCGTTGTAGTGTGTTACTGATGGTGACCTTTGTTACTGTGGTCCCAGCTCTCTGCAGGTCATTCACCGGGTCCCCCTGTGTGGTTCTGGGATTCTTGCTCACTGTTCTCATGATCATTTTGACCCCACGGGATGAGATCTTGCGTGGAGCCCCAGATCGAGGGAGATTATCAGTGGTCTTGTATGTCTTCCATTTTCTGATAATTGCTCCCACAGTTGATTTTTTCACACCAAGCTGCTTGCCTATTGTAGATTCACTCTTCCCAGTCTGGTGCAGGTCTACAATTCTTTTCCTGGTGTCCTTCGAAAGCTCTTTGGTCTTGGCCATAGTGGAGTTTGGAGTCTGACTGTTTGAGGCTGTGGACAGGTGTCTTTTATACAGATAATGAGTTCAAACAGGTGCCATTAATACAGGTAACGAGTGGAGGACAGAAAATCATCACAAAAATGTGCCCAGGAGCTACCAGTATGATCCAAAATGATGACTCAGGACAAACTTTAGGATGAAGCAGAATAGAATAGAATACTGAAATCACTATCAGTCACATGCTTTTAGCTGACATAGTATGTGACTTGGTGCAGAATAATAGAAAGAGCCAACGTTACGCACTTTCCCACACTTTTGTTGGAGTCATTGATACATGATGTCATAGCAACATGATGGCTGCAGTCTTGGCCATGGGCAAAACATGTTGATGATCCATGCGTTCATTGTTTCATTCATCCATCTATCCATCCATTCCTCCATCCATTTATCTATATGTCCATCCATCCATTATTCATCAATCCATCCCTCTCTCCCTCGTCCCTCCCTCCCTCCCTCCCTCCCTCCCTCCATCCATCCATCCATCCATCCATCCATCCATCCATCCATCCATTCATCCATCCATCCATCCATCCATCCATCCATCCATCCATCCATCCATCCATCCATCTGTAGCGTGATGAATTGTCCATCTTTGACCTAAAGGCCCTGCTCTATTTGCTCTGCCCAAGCAAAACCATAAGTTTCTGATACAAGCCTAATCTACAAGATATGGGCAAAGGCCACTCATGCTCTGTGCTCTTATCTAAACTGTTGCTTCCTCAGACAGCATAAGAAAGAAGAAAGAAGGCAAATAACTCTTCTCTTTAAAATATATTCAAATAACTTTATTTGTCCAAATAATCATGTGAAGCTCAATGTTCAGTCAATCAGTGAAACGAGAATATTAATTACTTGATATCATAATCCTATGATAGTGTTATAATAAGTAATATAATGTAGCACCCATGAAATGGATTGCCACATTTAAATCTTGATTAAATAAATAAATATATATATATATATATATATATATATATATATATATATATATATATATATATATATATATATATATATATATATATATATATATATATATATATATATGTACATATGATTTTATTTGTCTTTTAAACGCTTATGTTTTATTTATGGACAGATTAAGTCAGAGTGGAACCTTTGTTTATGGATTTGTTGTTCCGGGGACTGATAAAGGGATGCCTGTGCCTGACGTTTCCTCAGACGTGAACTTGAAGGAAACGAGAGGCATCCTGTCTTCAGTACTCTGCTTTCGCCTGCTTTATACAGGTGACCTACTTGTGACAGCAGTTACCACTCATGGGACCCGTTACAAATCTTTGGGGCTCGTCCAGAATCGGCGCCATCCGCTGTGCTGGTGCTGATCAATTGATGATATCTGGGAGTTCAAGTCTTCACCAGTCGTTACTCACCGTGTGGAAAACAAAGAGGTGCTGTTGCCATGGCTATGAGTGAAAGAATGAGACTTGTGTGGGACATTAAGAAGAGTCTGTTCACTCTGTCAGCTGAAGAGCTCCTCCACATTGCCAATAACGTGGGTTCAGTTCCGAGTCCAGACCGATGAGAATTCGAAGAGGAAGACCAGGACAGCTGCTTTGACTATATCAGTACTTTCATGAACAGTAAGCACTTACTTGAATCAGAGGACAGTGGAATGGTTGAGTTGTTAGTGTTGAAGTACAGTATTGATACTGTTGTAAAGAATCGTAATATGACTAGTGCTGGAGACAATGTAAGCACACAATCTATTCAGCCTGTTAATGTTGCTGCTAAAGATGATATTTGTAACCTGATTCAAACTGGTGGGAGAGTGTATGATGTTGGTCCAGTTGATCCTTTGTTACAGAGCTGGAATAATGAGACTACAAGACCAGGTCCTGCCAGAACTGCTTCAGGGAACAAGACCTTGGAGCTACAAAGGATGCTCAACAGCTATGAGGAGCTGGGCAGAATGTTGAGACAAAACATCACTAACCAGCAAACTGAGCCCTCTTCTCCACCACCTACCCAACCCGATTCAGAACACAGACATACCCACCAACAAAGGCCAGTACACCAGTTGACAGCTCAACCAACTAGAGAGGAAATAATCTCACTACGTGAGCTCTCCTACCTCCAGAGGAGAGAGTTCAAGGTGCAAGGTGGCCAGGTTGGTGACCATTCCTCAGACATAAGCTACAATAATATTTGTAAACAGATGAAAGAAGGACAAAAGGATGGGTTCCCTGATGCAGAAATAATACGGGGTGTGCTCAGAATTGCAAAACCTTAAGGACATGTTAATAAACAAAGATGACCTGACTGTGATGGAGCTTAAGGGGTTTCTACAAGCACATCTCAGGGAAAAGAACAGTACCGAACTTTTCCAAGAATTGATGTGTGCTAGACAGGAGGAGAGTGAGAGTCCCCAGCAGTTCGTATATCGGGTCATAGGATTAAAACAGCGGGTCATGTTCACTTCCAAACTGTCAGACAGGAATAAAATACACTCCTGCTACGGTTCAAGACGTTTTTCTACACACAGTCTACCAAGGGCTAGCATACAAACACAGTGACATTCAGCGAGAGTTGAAACCTTTGTTGTCATCTAGTGATGTTAGTGACGAAAACATTTTATGTCACTTAACAAGGATCACTAGTGAGGAAAGTGAAAGACACAAGAGGATGGGGTCTGCTCACAGACATGCCACAGGTGCGCATAGTGCTCAGTTGGAACTCAACATAGTTCAGGAGTGTAATAAGGAAGGAAGCCATAGTCCCAAAACCAAGCCAGACTCGATCAAAGAACTCACAGCTAAGATAGAAGAGCTCACAAACCTGGTGGAGACAATGAGACAACAGAGTCAGCTGCATGGGCCCGAGTCAGTAGTGCCTCCAGTCCAAAACAGAAGAAGAGATAGAAAGAAATCATATGGCTGTCCAAGCCGTGTGGAGGGAAATCACTCTGATTGTTCACATTGTTTCTTCTGTGGGGAGGATGGTCACCGAGCTGTGGGCTGCTTACGTAAACAACAGAATCAGTGAAACAGACCGATCGCTGCAGCGGGGCACCCAGTGATCAGATTAAAACAGCCCCAACCAGACAATTCACGAAACTTTGGGATTCAAACCAGCCATGCATTAAAACCCAGCACGACGATGTTAGAAACTACACAAGCTCCTGTCTGTAAGTAAGGAGAGCTATCGCCTCAGCCTAATATTGGTTCAGTCCAGTGTGCAAAACAAGGAACGCTTGCAAAACTAATTGGAAAAAAAGCATTGATTCAGTGCAATTTGAATGGTTTGGCTGTAACTGCTCTACTTGACACTGCCACACAAGTCAGCATTATAAGCATGGACTGGAAGAACAGGTATTTGCCTGATCTTGCCCTACACCCACTTTCAGAAATCCTTGAGGAAATGGATGAACTGAAAGTTTATGCGGTGAATGGTGACCTCATTCCATTTGATGGCTGGGTACCCATAGTGATAAATCTTCCTGGGAGCGAAGACCCCAGTCTGCCTATTGGTGTTCCAGTATTAATCAGCAGTTTGCCCATGGAGAGACGACTGATTGGTTTTAATGTCCTGGAACAAATAATTGAGGGAAAGCCACAACAAGCTATACCAACAATGGTCAAGTTACTCCACAATGCCATCTCTGTTGACCCTGAAATGGCTGAAGCACTAGTGAGCTTTATCCAAACAAAAGGACCAAGCCAGCCTCATTGTCCTCTAAGGACAGGAGGAAAAGACATGGTTATTCCTGCTCAAAGAGTCACTTGGCTGAAATGTCAGCTGTCACCGACCATGGATTACTCTGATCATCTAGTACTGTTTTAAGCTGAAGAGGGCAGTCAGTCCTTAGAGCAGCTTGAAGTGTGCACAGGATTGGTAAACATAAAGCAAGGCACCAAGCCCTATGTAACGTTCACAGTAACTAACGACACCAAACATGACATTACCTTGCCAAAAAGAACATTTCTAGGCACTCTACAGCCTATTGAAGGGATCTTGAATGTCGAATGTCCAATCCAACCTATTCCCAATGTGGGAGTCAATAACATTATTGCCAGCCCAACTGAGTGTACTCCACCTCTCTGGCACCCACCAGTAAACATTGACCTTTTGACAACAGAACAACAAGAGGTTGCCAGGAAAATGCTTTATGAGGAGTCCAAAACGTTTGCCAGAGATTCAAGTGACATAGGATGCATCCCAACCCTGCTGATGGAAATCAATTTGAAGGATGAAATTCCTGTGCAGAGAGCTTATACATCTATACCAAAACATCTTTTGAAGGAAGTAAAGGATTACATCCAAGAACTCCTTGTGAAAGGATGGATTGTGAAATCTAAACCATCTTATGCTGCTCCTATTGTGTGTGTCCGAAAGAAGGATGGCACATTGCGCCTCTGTATCTATTACCGTCTACTAAACCAAAAGACTGTGCCAGACCGACACCCGTTGCCTCGAATAAGAGACCTGCTTGATACATTGGGAGGGTATAGTATGTTTAGTATCCTTGACCAAGGGAAAGTGTATCACCAGGGGTTTGTGGCTGAAGACTCATGACACCTTACCGCCTTTGTCACACCCTAGGGTCTTTTTGAGTGGGTGAGAATCCCGTTTGGTCTTTCAAATGCTCCTGTGGCATTTCAGAGAAGTATGGAGGAGGTCCTTGGTCCCCTGAGAGATGACAGTTGTATACCATACCTGGATGACATTCTCTGCTTCTCACAATCTTTTGAAGATCATGTAGAAGTGCTCTGGAAAGTACTTCCGTCATTGCAGTGTCAAGGTGTGAAACCACGCCCTGAAAAGTGCGAGCTGTTCAAAGCTGAAGTTCGCTATGTTGGAAGATTGGTCAGCGCAGAGGGAGTTCGTGTGGATCCAAAGACCTAGATGCTGTGATAGCTCTGAAAGCTAATACACCACGGACCGTAGGTGACCGAAGGAGGGTCCTTGGATTCCTACTCTACTACCGCTCGTACATCCAGAATTTTTCAAGAATCGCTCAACCACTATATGAGCTACTTAAGGGAAAGTCCCCAACATCACAAACTCACCCCCAACAAGGGAAGTCCAAGGGGCCTCAGCTGTCATCCAGAACACCCATTGAATGGACCACTTACCATCAAGAAATTCTCAAGCAGCTCGTCAATATGTTGACACGGCCTCCGATCTTAGCATACCCAGACTTTGACAAACCCTTCATACTCCACACAGCGGAGCTGAGCGGGGTCTTGGTGCTGTATTGTACCAAGAACAGTGTGGAAAGTTACGAGTCATCAGTTACGGATCACAAACTCTCAAACCTGCAGAGCGAAGCTACCATCTACACAGTGGCAAGTTGGAGTTCTTGGCTCCAAAGTGGGCAGTGTGTGACAAATTCCGGGACTATCTGTTTTATGCTCCACATTTTACTATCTTCACGGACAACAACCCACTCACATACATTATGAGTACAGCCAAGCTGAATGCAGTTGGCCATCGTTGGGTAGGGGAACTGTCCGACTTTCGTTTGAACATCAAGTACAGACCAGGAAAAATAAATGTGGATGCAGATACTCTGTCTCGTGTTCCCCTCAACAATGAACACGTTATATCGACTTGTACAGAAGAATTGCCCTAGGAGGTGGTGAGTATAGCCTGGGAGGGTGCTAGGGTCGCCAAGAGAGGGGAGGTGGCCTGGGTGGCCGCTCTCATGGCTTCTTCACAAGATGTTATTCTGCAGCCACACCCACCTCTACAGACAATTGGACATGACAGTTTAGTTGAAGCCCAAAGGGAGGATCCAGCAATCGGAGAGATTGTAAGGTTGAAAGAGTCAAATACTAGACTTACCGATGGCATCCGGAGATCTTTAAGTTGGTCTGCTAACAGGCTTCTCCGCGAATGGGAACGACTTGACCTGGAAGATGGAATTCTACACAGGAAAACACCAGAGCGGAAACAGCTGGTCTAAACCAAAAAGTATCAGTCTATGGTGCTTAGACACCTTCATGATCACATGGGCCACGTTGGCACTGAAAGGGTGTTACACCTTGCTAGAGAAAGATTCTACTGGCCTCAAATGAAGGACTGCACAGAGGACTATATAACTAGGAGGTGTCCCTGCATAAAACAAAAGAAACCAACCGTTCGTGTACGGGCGCCCATGAGCAGCTTAAAGTCCAACTCACCTCTAGAGCTGGTTTGTATTGACTATCTGCATCTCGACAAATGCAAGGGCAGTTGTGAGTATATCTTAGTGGTGGTCGACCACTTCACAAGATTCGCACAGGCCTACCCAACGAAAAATAAATCAGGTCACACAGCAGCTGAGCGGATTTATAATGATTTTATCCCTCGTTTTGGATTCCCCAACAAATTACATCATGACCAAGGGCAGGAGTTTGAGAATGAGCTGTTCCAGACTCTTGGACACCTGTCTGGAGTTGGCCAATCTAGAACAACCCCGTATCATCCCCAGAGTAATCCAGCTGAAAGGTTCAAGCGCACACTACTACAAATGCTGCGTACACTGACGGAGAAAGAAAAGGAGACATGGAAAGAATACCTTCCGCAGATTATTCATGCCTATAATTGCACTCGACATGAGTCAACGGGCTATTCTCCCCATTTCTTGCTGTATGGCCGACACCCTCGACTCCCGGTGGACCTTCTGTTTGGTTTGGCTAAAGAGGATGACTCTGTGACACACAAGGGATATGCCGAGAAGTGGCGCAAGAGAATGTCAGAAGCATACCGGATAGCCCACAATAGCAGCTTGTCATCAAGTGCCAAAAACAATACCTACTACAACCAGAAAGTAAAAGGGGTTGTCCTGAAGCCTGGAGACAGGGTCCTTGTCAGGAACCCAGGAGAGCAGGGAAGACCTGGGAAACTGCACTCCTATTGGAAAAAGAAGATATACGTGGTTAAAGAACAGGTCCAAGATAACCCTGTCATGTTCTGGGGGGTGCAGATGGTGGACCAAGTGTGGTGGAGGGTTCCAGAGGCAGATGAGCAGGCACGGATAAAGTAAAAATAGTTTAATTGTAGACTGGGAGCAACAGGACAAATGAACATGCACAAAACGACAATGATCCGACAACTGACAGGAGCAAAGAGGGAGGTATATATACACAAGGGAATCAGGAACACATGGGCAGAGTAAAGAGGGGACAGGTGAGAACAATAAGGGTAATCAAGGCAGGAGAGACACAGTCAGGGAGGCCGGGGTGGATCATGACAGTACCCCCCCTTAAGGGCGGATACCAGACGCCCACAAGCCCACACGACACAGGAGACCGGGAACACTCGACTTGACTCGGGACAGGACTCGGGACACTTGGTCTTGACTTGGGACAGGACTCGGGACACTTGGACTTGACTCGGACTGGGACTCGAAGATTTGACTTGACGCAGGAACACTTGGACTTGACTCGGTCTGGGACTCGAAGACTTGATGCAAGAACACTTGACTTGACGCAGGAACACTTGACTTGACTTGACGCAGGAACACTTGACTTGACTTGACGCAGGAACACTTGACTTGACTTGACGCAGGAACACTTGACTTGATGCAGGAACACTTGACGCAGGAACACTTGACTCGACTTGACGCAGGATCACTTGACTTGACTTGACGCAGGAACACTTGACTTGACGCAGGAACACTTGACTTGACTGGAACACTTGACTGGAACACTTGACTTGAAACCGAAGACTTGACTTGAACACGAAGACTTGACCACGAAGACTTGACTTGAACACAAAGACTTGACCACGATGACTTGACTTGAACACGATGACTTGACTTGAACACGATGACTTGACTTGAACACGATGACTTGACTTGACCACGATGACTTGACTTGACCACGAAGTCTTGACTTGAACACGAAGACTTGACTTGACTTGAACACGAAGACTTGACCGGACAGGAAACAAACTGCAGCAGCTGGCGTGGGACCCAGCAGGAACTGCAGCAGCAGGCATAGGACCCAGCAGGAACTGCCGCGTGAAGGACCTGCAGGCATAGACCCTGCAGGCGATGACCAGGAAGTGGGACGATAACTGCAGGAGCGACGCGAGGGAACCAGGAGCGGCAGCAGGTACTCAACCACGGTTCCGAGCAGGTGCATACCGTGACTTGACAGGATCCTCAGGCAGGCTCGGGTGAAGGGAAGCAGACCACGGAGCAGGAAGACCAGCCCTACCACCCCGGAGAATGATGGCCTGCGTAGGGGTTTTTACCTCCATCAAAACTCCAGGAAACGGCAGCTTCTGTAAAAAAACAGGACAGGGCAGAACAGCAGGAGAGGAGAATGACCCCGACCACCCCGGAGAATGCTAGGATGCGCCGGAATCTGCCAGAGGGCTCGACCACCCCGAGAACAGGTAGGATGCGCCGAAAACACAACTCCAGGCCAGAATCTCCCTCCGCTGAAACGGGAGAGAGAGAAAAAAATCCTCCAGAACAGACGTTAGCTCACCACAGGTCCAGGTTTGGTCGGATCATTCTGTCATGTTCTGGGGGGGAGATGGTGGACCAAGTCTGGTGGAGGTTTCCAGAGGCAGATGAGCAGGCACGGATAAAGTAAAAATAGTTTAATTGTAGACTGGGAGCGACAGGACAAACGAACAGGCACAAAACGACAATGATCCGACAACTGACAGGAGCAAAGAGGGAAGTATATATACACAAGGGAATCAGGAACACATGGGCAGAGTAATGAGGGGACAGGTGAGAACAATAAGGGTAATCAAGGCAGGAGAGACACAGTCAGGGAGGCCGGGGTGGATCATGACAAACCCTGTGTACATTGTTTACCCTGAAGGGGATGACAAGGGGAGAATCCGGACCCTACACCGAAATCTGCTGTTGTTAGTCAATGATCTACCAATGGAACACCTCTCACACAGCAACAAAGAGACACAGAGGAAAAGAGAAATAATGTGGATAAAGTCAATGGCAGAAAAGACAAATCAGTCCAACCAGAAACATCTGAGTCGGATGAGGAATCCAGGGCTCAATACTGGCTAAGGGTACCAATAAATTGGACCATGCCAGGAAGGACTACAACCCCTGAGGAACGGATGATCCCTGAAGAGGGGAGCCCAGAGCTTCATATGTCACCCTTTCCTAAAAGGAAGTTGACTAAAACCCAGAATGGGTCAAGACAAAGGGTGCAGGAGGGGAATGCACATGATCACAGTGGCACCCCATCTGAAACGGCAGCGGACAGACAAAGTGGAACTGAGAAAGGAACTGCGCAGCAGGCTGTTGAGGCATGTGAAGGTGTTGCGCGGCAGAATGACTTGCAACCTGAAGTGGTGCAGGAATACCCATATCAAATACAACCAGAGGATGATCGGACAGCTGACCCACCTGATGGGGATGTAGGATGCCCTCCGCCTGGACCCCAGCAACAGCGGATGTCGGGGCCTGAACAGAGTCCTTCTATTCACCCACGGAGATCTACTAGACAGAGAAGACCAAGAGAAATGTTAACATACTCATCTTTGGGTCACCCAACTTACCAGCCACATCCTGTGGTTCACACTGCAAACTGTTACCTTGCTCCTGCTGTCAGTTTTGGACAATTACATCCAAGTTTGCCACCATTCCATGGGACACAGTTTACTCCATACCACTGCACACCGCCTCCTTTCCCATTGTTTGTTTGAGTACGGGCCAGCTGGTTGTTTCCACGTGTGTAGGTTGAGTAAACTTGGAACTAGTTTGAGGTTCTTGTAAAATCTTTTTTTTTTTGGTCAAAGTGTCGGGGGCCACTTTCGTTGTCGGGGAGCGTGTAGCACCCATGAAATGGATTGCCACATTTAAATCTTGATTATATATATATATATATATATATATATATATATATATATATATATATATATATATATATATATATATATATGATTTTATTTGTCTTTTAAACGCTTATGTTTTATTTATGGACAGATTAAGTCAGAGCGGAACCTTTGTTTATGGATTTGTTGTTCCGGGGACTGATAAAGGGATGCCTGTGTCTGACGTTTCCTCAGACGTGAACTGGAAGGAAACGAGAGGCATCCTGTCTTCAGTACTCTGCTTTCGCCTGCTTTATACAGGTAACCTACTTGTGACGGCAGTTACCACTCATGGGACCTGTTACAATAATGTTAAACTAGACACTAGACTGATCACATGTAATGCTAAAGTCACATGACACATTTCCTTTTTCCAATCCAATCAGAACCTTCCAGATCTGACGCGAGGCATGGTTTTGTTGGTGTTTGGTAAGTCCCCTTTTGTGTCAAATTCTGATTCAACAGTAAATCAAAGCATCCACATTATAAAACTATGCCCCATGTCATCTTAACTTGAGTCCCAATCTGTAACTTTCCTCTTAAAGCCGAAAGAACCTAATGACAAGCTGGATTAAATCTGTTGCATGTTCCACCTGCTGCAATGGTTCCTTCAGAATAAAAGCTGAACCATCACAACCCCTTCAGGGTCTCGCTAGATGCCAATAAAACTGTTGTGACCTGGGAGTATCTCAAGACGGGAATGGTCGGCAACTGCGGCTTTGCTGCAGGCTTCGGTTCCAGACAAGGTCCAAGCTGGACCTCGACACCTCCTGATCTAAAAGGGGACTTCCGCTGGGTACATAGACTGGCGGAATGGCGTCTCAATGTGTGTTATATTCTCCAACCAAAGCTTAGAGCGAAACACCATTTCACTCCCATCAGAACAAATCGTTTCTCCAGATTTGCTGGTTCTGAACATATTCACCCATACACCATTCTCAGTCTTACTCCACCTTAGTTCATAATCACATAGTGTTTAGAAATAAATCTTTTAACTTTTAAATCTGACTCTCTCTTTCTTGGAGTTGATACGAAGTGTTGCTCAATCCCTGCAATAAAAAGATATGATCTTCTGGTTAAATTTACTCAAAGATCCATAAGGTGATATTTCATATTTCATGATATTTCATATTCTATGGTTTCTAATTAAATGTAACATCTTCTCTACACATCTATACCATTATTCATCAATCCATCCATCCAGACCTCTGTCCATCGGTCCATCTGTCTGCCTATCCATCCAACCATCAATTCAGTCCTCCGCCCATCTGTCAGTCAATCTTTCCATCCATTTATCCATCCATTATTCATCAATCAATCGTCCATCTATCTATCCATCCATCCATTATTCATCCATCCATCCATTCATCCATCCATCTGTCATCCATTCATCAATTGACTCATTTGTCTGTCTATCCACCCAACCATCAATCCAGTCCTCTGTCCATCTGTCAGTCAATTTGTCCATCCATCCATCCATCCATCCATCCATCCATCCATCCATTATTCATCCATCCATCCATCCATCCATCTGTCATCCATTCATCCATTGACTCATTTTTCTGTCTATCCACCCAACCATCAATCCAGTCCTCTGTCCATCTGTCAGTCAATTTGTCCAACCATCCATTCATCCATCCATCCATCCATCCATCCATCCATCCATCCATCCATCCATCCATCCATCCATCCATCCATCCATCCATCCATCCATCCTCTTTTCATCCTTTATCTCTTGGATGTTATGGAGGTTACAGGACCAGTAGGGAGCCCAGACATCCCTATCTCTTTATTTTTCACTGGTGTCATTTCTTTAAGTCATTTTCAAAAACTCATGATCATTGGTGAGGGTTGGAATGTAAGTAAACCAGTGAACCAAGGTTTTTCTTGTTGGCTCAGCTCCTTTTTCACCATAACAGACAAGCACAACCAAAACTACTCAATGTCCTATGGCCTCATTTATAAAACATTTCATAGAATCCATAAAAAAACTCTACTTGTGAACAAACAAGCAAAGTAATATTCAGACTAATAAAACTCTACTTACGGACATCCGCGGGAAATTCGCGCTTTAAAATCATACTCTTCCTAGAAACGTGCTCAGGTGTTTTTGGGTCATACGCCACCCTCTACACACCCACTGTCATGTTTGGATTAAGTTTCTTGACCTGCAGAATCACTCAGAGACAAAAGGTAAGTAAAAGTTATTTATTAAGATTTGACGAGGAAGAAGAAGAGGGTCGGAGATCGGGCAGGTCCAGTAGTGTTCTGTGGCAGAGAAAATGGTGAGTAACTGTACAACAGGCAGGGAATGAATGAGGTGAGTGGAGGCTTACAGTTTCCAGTATGACAGGGGCGCTTAGAGAGGGAGGCAAGTCAGGTCTGGCTAAGTGAGATGATCCGCGGGTGGAGGCGAGAGCTGGGAGCTGAGCACCAGGAGTCCAAGAGTTAAGTGGGCAGGTGAGCGTTGGAGAGCAGGCGGTCAGGGGAAGCGGCGTGGCTGGCAGACAGAGAGATCCAGAAGTTCCTTATTTCCTTGTGGAGAGCAGTCAGACGAACGAGGGTACCTGAGAGTAGGTCAGAGGAACAGGACAGGTGAGTAAAACCCTTAGCAGGCAGATCAGGAGGTAACAAGCTAGAAACTGGTCTAGAGCTGGCGAGATACTACCCAGTAAGAGCAATCATCCGGCGCTGTTTATTGTCACGCCGCTCCTAACATCCCGACCACTGATGAGGAGATCCGCAGCAGCTACTCTCCGGGACACGTCCACCTGCAAACAGAAAAGCTCAGGAGACGGAGGTTAGCTCAGCACAGACCATGACACCCACATTCTACCATAGCAAAGCACTTTGTGAATACTGTTCATGTGAATAAGCTGGCTGATTGATAGTGTTTCACGGGTAACCATGGCCACAAGGAAGTCTAGAAAACACAAACTTTGAGAGTGATGCAGAGGCTCCAGAAAAAAAGATGACTTTGAGTGGCGCCACATTTTTGCTGCAGGGAGTTCTGAGTGTGGTGGAGCGACGGAGCAATCATGGCGGACGTAGAAAGAAAAAAAAACATTAAAACAAAGTGATCAGAGCTGAAGGTGGAAGAAAAGGCAAAAGATGGCAATAATGATTTTAATGATTGTGTAGCGTAATGGTTGTTGGCTCTTTCATGAAAGATGAACCATTCTACATAATAATCTGGAATATTAATTGTAACAAATTAATAACCAAATGTTATAGAGATAAGAAGACTCAACGGTTGTTTTCATCGATAAACTGACGATCATATCCGTTTGTCTGTGTTTCAGTTCAATGAAAAGGCAAGTTTAAATTTTAAGAGATTTATTTCTTCAATTTAAACTAACGATTTGAAATGACAATCATAGGAAAAACAATCAACATTGGCAACCTTGTTGGACAATCTTTAACAGATGATATTTTAAGCTTGCTCAAATAGACCTTGTGTTGGATGTGCTAAGATTGAGGATGATGTAATTATGAATGCGTGCATGCAGGTGTCTGAGATTGCTTCAGGGAGAGGGAAGGTGAACTGAGTGAAAAATGATGTTTTGCAATTAAACTTTAGTTCTTATTAGAAACAGCATCAGAACGCTATCTGGTCGTGTTCTGCCTCACCGCACTTAACACCCTCTTTTAGATCCGGACCTCGGAGGATGTTTCTCCAGATGACACCTTGGCTGACAGTGAAGACAAAGGTGTGCGACGGTCCAGTCCAGAGTTGACCTCAGTACACATTGCTGAAGCGTTTCGGCAGATGCACTTTCTCATGTTTAAATTAACTAAGAAATCCAAAGACTCTGGGACAAGTCTGCGTTAGCGGGTTGCATTTCAGCTATTCTGTCTGGCTTGACAGAAATAGCGTGGTGGGAGAATAGGAGCCTGCAGGGCTCCTTTCCCCGTAGCGTTCATTCCGCACTTCTGCTCTCTTCCATTCTGACTCCTTACTGAAAAACTTCTCTTCCCAAAGCAAACTTGTTGTGCGTCAGAGCAAATGTGTTTTGAAGTTACTGTGGATCCGGACCTGTATGAGCAGGTGTGAAGGTCATCACTAAACATCTTCAAAAACATTATTTAATTAAGTATACTGATTCATTATCGTTCATTATGATTACCCAAAGCATAATAATCATTCATTTGATTAAAATACATTTATAATGAGCAAAGTAATCAAATGATTATTTAACATTAATAAAATAAAGAAAGCTTAAGACTCTGTTTTATTATGACTAGACTGTGTGTGAAGTTCTTCTTCTGGAGAGCAGGTGTTCGGATGTTGTGGAGTCCTTCAGACTTGCTGGCGGCTTAGGTCTTAATCTGTGGGTGAAGGTGCTGCGTGACCCAGCTTTGACCCAGCTGGGCAAATATGACCTTTGGCACAGAAACCCATACTTCCTCACATTACAATTATGCTCAGGGAATAATGAGATATTCGAGATATATCCTTTAATGAAAAGGGTATTTTGGAAGGACATGCTATGTATATTGTCCATCATATCAAACAGATACCAGCTTGCGTGTCTGCTAGACCTGCTGTAATGAGACACTTTTAGGAAACTCATGAATGCGGCAACTGCAGGTGCGTCAGTTTTGCAAATTCACAATTTCATCCTCTCACTGGCTGTGCTATCGGTTTCCCTGTTTCCAAAATGTGCTTACACCAGGGTCAGAGTTTGACTAAAGTTGTGTAACCCTAACCCTTCTAGTGACAAAGTCTGCGTAGAAAACGATCTACACATTTTTCAGATTATGTTTAATGCGCAAGAAAGCTTTATAAATGAGCCCGCTAGATGGTCAAGTCCAGCTCTAGTTCCATCCGACCGTCACCAAGTCACACGGAAAAAGTGGTAAAACTATTGCACAGTTTTGAAAATGAGAGGTTTTGGTTGTAATGTGTGTGTGGCTGCATGGCGAAGACAACTAACCACACATGAAACGTTTACATTGACCTTCATTTTCTGGTTTGGCGGAAATTCTCCCAAAACCTCGTGAGATCAAACACGACTTTGGCTTAAACAAACATGGCGGCAGAGAAGGATTTGGATTCCTGACCCTTTTTTCAACGTGCTTCCATTCCCTCGTTTCACGTTCAGCAGACTGCACACTTGTTTATTAGGGCAGTAAACCCCACAGGCAGTCTTTCTCACTAATTCACACATTTGTTTCCTCCATCTTTGTTCTGAAATACATCCTAAAAGTTAACAAGAACGGCCTGCAGAGGGCTTAGTTCCGCTTTTTAAAATGAGATTATGTCAGAAGAATCATAAAATAATTAACACCCAATGTCTCAGGACAAAGAAAAAATCATTTTCTCTCATTTATAATTGAGTCTGGAGTCAAAGCCCGGTGCTGTTTCTGCACGTACGTCTATTCCTCATGAGTCATGAAGGGATGAAATGATCTACACCCCCATTTCTCAGATCTTCAATTTCAACAAAAACATTATACGTTCTTCGTTCGTGTCTGTGCATCTATGTGTGTGTGTGTGTGTGTGTGTGAGAGAGAGAGAGAGAGAGAGAGAGAGAGAGAGAGAGAGAGAGAGAGAGAGAGAGAGAGAGACTGCCACAAGAGAGAAGAACGAAGAGTGATGGAAATCAGAGGATGGATGGAGAAGATTGGGAGCAGCAGAGTGGTGCAGACTGGGCAACAGAAAAAAAAACACAATGATGTACTGCCAAACAGAGCAGAACTAAATTGCTTCCACACTCGCCCACTATTCCTGCACCCCACCCCCACCCCACACACACACACACACTGGTCCCATCATTAAATTCTCACCCTTTTGATAGATCTGAACTATTTTTCATTCTCGACCAGGATAGACAGATGGATCTCTCCGACCGTAGATGACACCTGTGTGTGTGTGTGTGTGTGTGTGTGTTTTTTCAGGTCACTTTGTTTTTGTATTTTTTCTCCCTCCTGTTCTTGTGCTGAACGGTGAGAGGTGGACAGGATGTCCAAGGCTCCTGCAGGGAACAGTCTGTGTGAACATCTCTACCTAATGAGAACACGGTGCTGCATCCTACAAAACAAAAAATACAATTTTTTATCCTTCCACTTCATCATGCACTTTTTCTACATACATTTTCACTGAAACTGTCTACAACTTAATGTATTTCAATGTTTATTATTTATTTAAGTGTTCTTTATTTTAATAAAAAAGATACCAGATTTCCTCCAGGCTTTTTTGAATGATGCCAGGGACTATACATACTCACATCATATATTTCAAGGCAACCCTTCAGGTTGGTGGACTTCAGCCTGTCGAGGTCATCAACTTGCAGGAGTCAATGTGCTCTGCGCTTCTCCCAAGATCTCCCTCCCACCTGTGGCTACAGTGGCTGAGCGCCGTGTCAGATGGCTGCTCTCGCTGAGGGAAACAGGATCCCAGCCCCCCCGCCTTCCTATTGGGTCTCATGTTATGTTGTCTGAAGTCTGTTGCATATAAGTTTGAGGTGTTTTTTTGCAGAGCACAGCTGCCCTCCTGGTTGGAGGGTAGCTGTGAAGTGTCTTTTTTTCCCTCCACCTGATCCAATCCTCATGTAACCCTCTTATCTCTATTAAGGTAGCGCGACTCAGGGTTGTGAATTACCACAGTCACCAATTCTTGTCATGTGTCTTGGTGGTGAACTTTCTCTGCAGGGTGTTTGGGCTATCCCTTAGAAACAGGGTGAGAAGCGTGGTCATTCAGGAAGGGCTCAGAGCAGATCTACTGCTCCTCCACATCAAGAGGAGCCAGTTGAGGTGGCTCGTGCATTTGTCTCCTGAACGCCTTCCTAGTGAGGTTTTCCGGGCCCGTCCAACCAGGAGGAGATTTTAAGGAAGACCCAGGACTTTCTGGAGGGAATATGTTTCCCAGCTGGCCAAGGAACACTTTAGGATTCCCTCGGAGGAGCTGGCCCAAGTGGCTGGGGAGAGGACGTCTGGGCCTCCCTGCTTGGGCTGCTGCCCCCACAACCACGAATGGATGGAAGAGAACCAAGAAGTTGCTTCTGTTTCTTGGGACTTAAAAGAATGGGGATTATCCCAGAGAAAAGCTCTGAATTTCTAAGAAATCAGAAGAAATTGAAGTTTATTTAAACTTTAATCAACCACAATATAATATCATTTTTAAACAAAAACAGACAAATGAATCAGATGACATTATACATTGTGGGCTCTTTCATTAAAGAGAAAGTCACTCCCAAATAAACTTTTTTTGCTGATAAACTATATAAATGAATGTCCAATCAATCTGTAGACATGTGTAGTCAACAATTAGGCACTTTAGTGCATCTTAGTTAAAATTTAAATATTCTGTCTAAAACCATAGACTGTACATACTGGACAAACGGATTCCATAGGCTCCAATAACACGTTTTTTGTCCATAATGGGAGGTGGCTACCACCGCCATTTTGACCGTGTCACAGGTTCCGTCCAGCCCAGACAATTCCATAAAAGGGAAGAGAGGAGGCGCTGAGGGTGGGGCTGTAAGGCTGGGATGAGTGACGAACTAGCTACGAGCTAACCTGAAGCTAACCCTGGCTAACCCAAAGCTAAAACGGAGGTGGGAGCCGAGCTAACGGATGTAGCCACCTAGCTTCAATTCAACCGGAGCTAACTGGAACACCCAACGACCTGACCCTCACACGGACTTTAGGTGGAGGTTTTCTGCGCCTGTTCGTGAGAAGTACCTGTATTAAAAAAGTTTTAAATCGGTAAGTTTATAATTTATTTCCGTAATGAAAACATTTTGCTTTGAGCAAGTTTTCAGTACAGTTTTTTTCGGCGCTATCACTCCTGAGTCGCACCAGCCATTAAATGTATCATGAAGAAGAGAAAATATATTTAAGCTCTTATTTTGGGGGGACATTTTATTATCTTTCTTACAAAATCTGAGACCAAGCGTTTCACATTGCAACACAAGCACCGGTAACCATAACAGAATGAACAGCCAGCAGAGGAGAGGATGGCGGTGTTTCAAACCCTCCCGGCCGGCGTGGAGAGCTCATTCCTGGGCTGGAGCCGGCCCTCAGCACCCCGCCACAGGCTCTAACAGATGCTGGCGGTGTTTCATATATTTCCAAAACGTAATACTTGTTTGTATCTTGTACAGCCAACTAGCCTTTATTCTGGACTCAGTACAATTTACCAAAAGTAAAGAGACATT
>SSNQ01034487.1:121179-131458 GCA_006942095.1 Nothobranchius kuhntae | reverse complement strand
AAAAAAAAAAAAAAAAAAAGAAATAAACGAGACTTAGGAAAATATTTTTTATGGTAGTTTTTAACACATAATTACCGTTAGTATTCTATATAATATAATAGGGTTAGTGTTGTAATATAATATAATATAATATAATATAATATAATATAATATAACAATATAATATAACAATACAATATAATATAATATAATATAATGTAAATAATATAATATAATATAATATAATATAATAATATAATATAATGTAATATAATATAATAAAATATAATATAATATATTATTATAATAATATAATATAATCAGAGACATGACAGGTACGACCAGTCGGAGCTTCCCAAAACCTCCCATAGTAAAGGAACCAACATCCTGGGAGGTACAGCTGGTCTCATTATTACTACTTATTACTACAATCCAGCTAGAAGATATGGTCCAGCTGGAGCTGGGAGGTTCCAGCATACAAAATATATAAATATGAGACTCACATGTCTGAGTCAGAACCAGCTAAGACAATTCAGAATGTAGGTATATGGTTGTAAAACCTTAAATCTGTGAATTCAGATGTCAAAAAAGGTGTCTATGTGATTTCTTCACCTCTTCCACAGGAGAAATCTGTGGAAATAAATCAGAATGAAAAGACAACTGACACCACGAACCTTCAGAGACACGACAACATGCCCCAAATTAGGAACCAACCTCCTTGGTCTAAAGGACGCTGGTCTAACGGGTACTGGTTTTCTTATTACCAGAATCCTGGAGGTTCCCTCATCTAGCTGGAGCTCAGCGACATCAGAAAACAGGGTTATCTCTGCTGCTCAGGCAGAACCAGAATCAAATAATTCACAAAGAAGATAAACAGCTGGAAAAACAAAAGTCTTCAACCAGACCCAGAGAAGAAGGTTGAGGTGATGTCTGCAGTTATTCCTCTGGTGAATTTGTGGAAATGTCAGACCACGAAGACAACTGGGTCTGACTTTGGAGGAAATCAAATCACACAACAGCCTAAAGAAACAACGTGTGACACCCAAATTTCAGAAAACAACGTTTCTGCTTGAGCTTCAATGGCATCGGAGGGATCTGTGAGAGATCAGGAGGAACCATCACAGAGACCTAAATGGGTTCCTGAGGTCAAAATAGAAGAAGGAACGTTTCAATTTGGACAAAAACCTGAAATATGCTTGACTGCATCTCAGTCCTTCCCCTGGAACTTTCCCCCGAGGTCTAAAAGGGTTCCTACGTGCAAAACGAAAGCACCGAGTTATCCAGAGGTTTCAGTTGAAAAAACCAACAGGTCAGATCTTCAGCCCAAAAACACCTGAGACCAAAATATCTGCTGTGGCTCTAGAAGCCATCAAGGCTTCACCAGAGCTAGGCTGCAGTGACTCCAGCGGCACAGACCCCGCTGTCTCCAGCTTCAGGTCAACAGTCGGACCAGCTCCACTCAGAGGACTAGGAAAGTTCTCTGGGAGCTTCAATTCGCCTCGATAATGACAAATGAATGAGAACTACATATATGTGCAAAATTAAAGTTGTCCACTAGATAGGGGTTGTCGTGTGTAATATATTAGTTGTCATACTGTCATGTGACAAGAAGTGATAGAGCTTTTTAAAGCTTTTTAAAGCTTTTTAAAGAGACGTGAACATCGCCAACCTCCACACACCTTTTCTTTTATTATTACCAAGATTATGGACATGCGAAAATGATATTGGTTTAAGTCAGAAATTTCGATAATGATCATTTTTGATATATCGCTTAGCCCTTTGAAGAGTGTAAAGGATGGGTAGTTTACATCTTACTTATGAACCATAAAATGTGAGATTCCATAGAAATATGAAATATCAGTCAGAACTTTGAATATTTTAACCAGAAGATCAGAACTTTTTACTGCAGGGATTACTTGACACTTTGTATTAACTCGGAAGAAAGAGAGAGAGTCAGGTTTATAATAGTTAAGAAATTTATTTCTACACAATTTAAACAAGACCAACTTTAACACTCTGTGTACTGATGGACTAGGGTGTAGTGAGACGTGCGATGATGGTGTGTGTGGAATGTTATCAGAACCAGCGGATCTGGAGACGCCATCTGTCTGTCTACGTACCCCAGGGGAAGCCTCCGATTAGATCCAGAATGTCGAGGTCCTCTTGGACCCTCCTTGGAATTGAAGCCGGTAGAAAAGCAGCGGTGCCAACCAAACTAGTCTTGGAATGCTTCCAGGTCACGACAGGTTATCACTGGAGTCTCCGAGACCCTGAAGGGGTCGTGAGGTTCAGCTTTTATTCTGAAGGAACCATTGCGGTCAGGTGTAACTTGCAACAGATTTTATCCAGCTTGTCGAGGTTCTTTAGCTGAAGGGGAAGTCCGGATGGCCGGTCCGAGACTTCTCTAGAACGCTTTGAACTGAACTAAAGGTGGCGTGGGAGAGTTTTTATAATTGTCATTTTTTGGTTTACTGGCGAATCAGAATTTGACATGACAAAGGTGGGCTTGAGGTGCCAGAGGTCACATCCAAGATGGCGCCGAGGATGGTCGCCCTGGTGCTAACGTGCAGCGTGTTTTTTTGTTTATGTCTGTAAATTGTGTGTCAGTGTGCTCTTACACCCGTGAAGAGCTTCTAAACGTCAGATCATCAATGCCGACGGACCTATTTCCAGTTTTTTTAGTGAGTGTGGCGGATTTGGTCCACTTTTTTATTAAGAAAGTGAGATGCCGTAGAAGAGGAAAATGTGCAGGAGTGCTTGTGCATCTACGAAGATGCGGCTCACGCACGCCCTTACCTGGGATTTTCCTGTCTAATGTCCGCTCACTTAGTAACAAGACGGATGAACTGGCGCTGCTGATGAGACGGAACAGAGACGTTTCTTCCTCTTCTGTCATATGTTTCACGGAAACATGGCTCAGCGAGCAGATCCCGGACTGCGCGCTCCATTTGGAGGGATTCCAGCTCTTCCACGCAAACAGACAGCGGGTCTTATCCGGAGGAAAGGCAAAAGGTGGAGGTGTCTGCTTCTACATCAACAATGCCTGGTGTTCGGATGTGACTGTGATCTCTCAGCACTGTTCTCCTGCTCTGGAATTTCTCTTCATAAACTGTAAGCCATTCTACTCCCCACGTGAGTTTGCTTCATTCATTCTGGCCGCTGTTTACATCCCGCCGTGTGCGGACGTGCACGAGGCTCAACGTGTGCTCCTAAGTGTGGAACAGACCTTTCCGGACTCTCTAGTTATTATCCTCGGGGACTTTAACAAGGCAAATCTGAGCCAGGAATTGCCTAAGTATAAACAGTTTGTTAAATGCCCGACAAGAGAGCAGTACACGCTGGTCCACTGCTACACCACAGTCAGTGGAGCTTATCAAGCCGTGCAGCGAGCTGCTCTCGGCTTCTCAGACCACGCCATGATCCACCTCATCCCCTCATATAGGCAGAGGCTGAAGCTCTTCAAGCCTGCAGTGAGGACTACTAAGAAGTGGACCTGCGAGGCTGTGGAGGAGCTTCGCGTGTGTCTGGACACAACAGACTGGAATGTGTTTGGATCTGCCACAGACAACTTGGATGAATATACAGACACTGTGACGTCATACAAAAAATTCTGTGAGGACAGCATTATTCCAACAAAAACCAGGGTCACTTTTAACAACGATAAGCCCTGGTTCACACCCAGAATGAGACAGCTGAGGAGAGAGAAAGAAGCAGCCCACAGAGCCGAGGACAGAGAAAGCTACAAGGGCGCTAAGTACAGGTTCTCAAAAGAGTTGAAGAAGGCGAGATCTCTGTACAACAAGAGCAGTTCTCTAACAAAGACTTCGCCTCTGTCTGGAGAGGGCTCAGGCAAATCACTAACTACAAGCCTGGGGCCCTACATGCTGCTGACGACCTACAACTGGCTGAACAACTTAACTCCTTTTATGCAAGGTTTGAAATGCAACACCCATCCCCCACACCCCCTACTGCACAGGTTTCTTCAGCCACTCTGGTGTCACATGCCTCCCCCACCACCTTCACCACTGTGAATAGTACAGTCCCCACTGACCACCCCTCCCCCTCCATTACCATCTCAGTGACAGAAGAGTAAGTGCTCAGGGTTTTCCGTAAGCAAAACCCACGGAAATCCCCGGGCCCGGACGGTGTCTCCCCCGCAACCCTGAGACACTGCGCAGAGGTATTGTCTCCAATCTTCACGGACATCTTTAACATCTCCTTGGAGACCTGCCATGTTCCAGCCTGCTTTAAGCTGTCCACCATTGTCTCTGTCCCTTAGAAACCCCGTATCACTGGATTTAATGATTACAGGCCTGTGGCGCTGACGTCTGTAGTCATGAAGTCTTTTGAGTGCCTGGTCCTCCCTCATCTCAAGTCCTTCACCTCCCCCCTCCTGGACCCTCTGCAACCTGGCCCTCCACTTCATCCTGCAGCACCTGGACTCCCCGGGAACCTATGCTAGGATCCTGTTTGTGGACTTCAGCTCTGCGTTCAACACCATCCTCCCTGCTCTGCTCCAGGACAAGCTCTCCATGCTCAACGTACCCAATTCCACCTGCAGGTGGATCACTGACTTCCTGACGGACCGTAGGCAGTGCGTGCGGCTGGGGAAGAATGTTTCCACCACTAAGACAATTAGCACAGGATCTCCACAGGGCTGTGTACTGTCTCCTCTGCTCTTCTCCCTGTACACAAACTGCTGCACCTCGAGCCATGACTCCGTTAAACTGATCAAGTTTGCGGACGACACCACCCTCATCGGGCTCATCTCTGACGGTGATGAGTCCGCCTACAGGAGGGAGGTGGAACGGCTGGTGTACTGGTGCAGCAGCAACAACCTGGAGCTCAATGCTCAGAAGACAGTGGAGATGATTGTGGACTTCAGGAAAGTCACAGCCCCATCTCTCCCCCTCGTCCTGACGGACACCCCCGTCACCACTGTGGACTCCTTCCGCTTCCTCGGAACCACCATCACACATGACCTTAGGTGGGAGCCATCCATCAGCTCCCTGATCAAAAAAGCCCAGCAGAGGATGTACTTTCTGCGGCAGTTGAAAAAGGCCAAGCTGCCGACCCAGATGATGGTGCAGTTTTACACGGCCATCATTGAGTCCATCCTCACCTCCTCCATCGCTGTGTGGTACGCTGGAGCCACGGTGAGGGACAAACATAGACTGCAGCGCATTGTGCACTCTGCTGAGAAGGTGATTGGCTGCAGCCTTCCATCTCTCCAGGACCTGTACGTCTCCAGAACTCGGGGGCGTGCAGGTCGGATAGCAGCTGACCCTTCTCACCCGGGTCACAGACTTTTTGAGCCGCTTCCCTCAGGCAGGAGGTTACGGTCCATCCAGACCAGAACCTCCCGCCATAAGAACAGCTTCTTTCCATCTGCCGTTAGACTTGTGAACAGCTTATAAACACACAGCCATGCTCGTCTGCTGTACTCGACACAACGTCACGTTATCGGCCATGTTACCATTACCTGCCATTTTTATAGCACAGTTTTATGCTAGTTTATTATATTTTATTCTACTTTATTCTATTTATAATTATATTATTCATGTTATATGTAGCACGTTAGTACCGAAGCAAGTTCCTAGTTTGTGAATTGTTTGTTCACTAACAATGGCAATAAACCTTTTCTGATTCTGATTCTGATTATACAAACACCACAGAAAACCACGCCTAACCAGAAACGAAGGTTCTGATTGGATCAGACAAAAGGAAATGTGTTGTGTGACTTTAGCATTACGTGTCATCAGTGTCTAGTGCAAATGTCCAAGATTATAATTACTTGTAAAATACTGATCACAGGATTATAATATCAAGTAATAACATTGTCATTTCACAGATTGAACATTGGGCTCACATTATCGGTAATAACAAAGTTGTTGCTTATGTATTTATCAAAATTGTTCTTGTCTTCGCTTGGTGACAGAGGTGAAGCAGTTCAGATGAGCAGAGTGCTGTCCTGACTCGAGGGAGATGTTTAACCCAAGACATGCAGAATCAACACGACTTCAATGGGCGAGTAAAGAAAAATCCTTTTATTTTAAACAGGAACAAAAAGCGCACTGGTAAGTCCAGTGAGGGTGTGCCGTTCGGCTTTAGTCCATATAATTGTCCAAGATGTGCGGAAAAGATGGGTAGCCAAGGTGAGTGCAGGTGGCGGCTCAGCAGGCTGAGGCGGGTGAGGCAGCGGAGATTAAACAAGCAGGCGTTGAAGAGGAGGATGGGACGTGGTTCTGGAAGTCCGGGGTTCGAGCGGCGAGAGTAGTGTGTAGAGTTGAGTATCCTGAACAGAATAAACAAACAGGCTTCACAGTCCAAGGTTCAGAGCCAAAAAATCAAATATCTGATTCTAACAAGCAAACAACGTCAAGAGGCTGGGGCTACCTAACAGGTGCAATCATCCGGCGTATTGTGGCGTCTCCATCCTCCCTTTATACCCGACCTCCAGATTGGAGATTCGGCGCACCTGCAGCTCCCTCCGCTCCTCACCTGTGGAAGATTGCCTCAGAGATGGTTAGTGTGGAGAGAGTGTTCACCTCAGCTCAGGAACATGACAAGTACATGAAAGACCTTGGCCTAGCTCATGTAGATTAGGCCTGTGTCAGAGACATTATGTCTCCACTCAAGCAGATGCAGCAGATCATGACTGTTGTGAGCTGGGAGGTGAGCACTCCACACACACCATGACATCACCTGGCTTGTGAGTTCTCTGATTCCAGGAGAGAGCAGCAGCTGCAATCAATCAGCTGATCAGTGGGTGGCCTTCATAAGGAGGACGGAGGACACTGTTAAGCCACTGGATGATTACGCCTTACTGGTAGAGTCCCAGCCACAGTGTTAACTCGATTTTGAAACCTTGACTTTTAACTGTTGGAACTTAGACTTTGAACTGTTGGAACCTTAGCCTTGAACTTTAGAAACGTTTTTTTTTTTGCTAGCGATCTTTTGCTCAGATTTTGTTCTCGTTTTGTCTCAGGCTCAGTCATCTTTCCATACACCACCTCCTCGCTGAGACCTTTTGGATTTACTACTCGACCTTACTACGTCTGGACTTCACTCCCGGTTCCCGTCCTCCTCACGGCACTAACTGCTCCCAGCACTACAGGCTCTCTCTCTCCTTCCCTCCGGTTGTAAAACCCCGCCGATCTTCATCACCCCTCCCAGCTCACCCCTCCCTGGAGGTCCTCCACCACGCTACGTCTGTAAGTCCTCCTACCAAACTCATCCTCTACCACACTACAGTATCAATCAAGGACTCACCTCTGTTTCCCTTCCCTCAGACGCTGCTCCTGTTTACCCATTCACTGGATTTCCAGTGCACCCTAAGTTCTAGTTACCAAATAAATCTTTATTTTTTATTTCCTGCTCCAGTGTGTTGATTCTGCATGTCTTGGGTTAAATCTTTACCTCAGATCATGACAGAATCATCCGGCCAAGACGTTAACCCAGCAGAATCAATACTCACCTCTCTTTCTCACAGATTAGCCCAGCAGGAACAAATCCTCCCGAAACTCATGGAGCAGTTAACCCAATCCAACCAACGCTGCCAGCAGTTGGAGACAATAGTTCGACAACTGCATGAATCCATTTCTACGACTCGTCCCTCCACATCCTCCTCGGATTCACAGTTAAATCCAACCACTGCTACAAGCATTCATGGAGCTGAAGCTACAAGCTCCTCAGAGGAGACTCATTTCCGCGTTGCCCCGTCACCGGCGACAACCACCTTCGGAGGTGAGTTTGAGGAGTGTCACAGTTTCCTGCTTCAATGCAGATTGGCATTTGAACGTAGCCCTGCTGCTTTTAGATCTGATTCAGCCAAGATCTCCTATGATGTTGGACTTTTACGGGGCAGAGCCTTAAGATGGGCTGAGGCCAAGAGCCACAATGATTCGTTTTTACATGGACCCTTTAATGACTTTGTGGCAGAATTCACCCAGACGTTTGGCAGTGTGGAATCTGTTTCTGACATCAGGAGGAAACTAATAAATCTCTCCCAAGGCAGACGTTCTGTGGCAGACCTGGCTGTGGATTTTCGTATCTTAGCAGCACGCACGACTTGGGATGAGGATGCCCTTATCGGGGTGTTCACTGAGGCCCTGAATGACAGGATCAGGAATCAGCTGGCTCTTTGCCCCGAACCCAAATCGTTGGCTGAATTAATCAGGCTGGCCATGTCAATAGACAAGCGTCACCGCGAGATGAGAAGAGTGGAGTTGGTGACCCCTCCTCCTGTTCCAGAACATTCCTCCGGGGCCAGGGGGCGCTCCACACCCGAACTCCTGCCCAAGGACGAACCCATGCAAATGGGCAGAGCCAAACTCACTCAGGAAGAAAAAGAGCACCGACGCAAGATGGGACTCTGTTTATATTGTGGAATAGCGGGACATGTCGTGAACAACTGTCCCTCTCTGGTAAAAGGGCACGCCCACCGGTAAGACCGGGTCTATTGGTGGGCGGTAACCTGATTTCTTCTGTGACCCGGTGTTCTTTGCCATGCACTTTGTTTTATCAATCTAAGCAGATTCCTCTTGAAGCCCTAGTGGATTCTGGGTGTGAGCAATCGTTATTGGACCCTCGACTGGTGACTGAATGGGGAATTCCCACAACGAAGCTCGCTACGCCTCGCTCTGTCTCTTCCCTGGATAACCGCAATCTCTCATCCATAACTCTCCAGACGGTTCCTCTCCGCCTTCAGGTTTCAGGTAACCATGTGGAAACTCTCACCTTTTATGTGTTCCCTTCCCCTCAGTCTCCACTGGTGCTAGGACATTCATGGCTTGTCCGCCACAACCCCATTCTCGACTGGAGGGAGAACAAGATCATTGGATGGGGCCCAGAGTGCTCGCAGTTGTGTCTGCGCTCCGCAGCTCTGCCTAGCCGTGGACCTGTCAATCCCCCTGCAGAGAACATCGATCTGGCTACGGTACCACAAGTTTACCATGATCTGAAACTTGTTTTTAGTAAAGACCGTGCTTCTTCATTACCCCCACACAGACCGTTTGACTGTGCCATAGATCTATTACCCGGAGCCCCTCTGCCTTCCAGCCGTTTGTACCAACTGTCCAAACCGGAGAGAGAGCATGGAGGAGTACATCCAGGACTGTCTTGCAGCCGGCACTATTCGACCGTCATCCTCCCCTCTGGGTGCCGGCTTCTTTTTCGTGCCTAAGAAGGACGGTTCCCTCAGGCCCTGCATTGACTATAGAGGTTTGAACCAAATCACGGTTAAAAACAAGTATCCTCTGCCTCTACTTTCATCCACGTTCGAACCAGTACAGGACTCCACCATCTTCACCCGACTAGACCTCCGGAACGCTTACCACCTGGTTCGGGTGAAGGAGGGGGATGAATGGAAGACGGCGTTTAAAACGCCAGTGGGTCACTTCGAGTATCTGGTGATGCCCTTCGGACTTACTAACGCCCCTGCAGTCTTCCAATCCCTGGTTAACTCCGTGCTGGGTGATTTCCTTAACCGCTTTGTCACAGTTTACTTGGATGACATTCTGATCTTTTCTAAGACCCCGGAGCAACACGTCCGGCATGTGAGAGCAGTTCTCCAGCGCCTTCTCGAAAACAGACTATACGTAAAAGCAGAGAAGTGCGAATTTCACGTCCCAACCGTCAAGTTTTTGGGGTTTGTCATTGAGGGTGGTAGGTTGAGGGCGGATCCTGAAAAGGTGCAGGCGGTGACCGAGTGGCCGACTCCGACGACTAGAAAGCAGCTTCAGAGGTTTCTGGGGTTCGCTAATTTTTATCGGAGGTTCATTCGTAACTTCAGTCAAATCGCCGCACCCCTGACCCAGCTGACCTCGATTAACAGAGCTTTTGTTTGGTCCCCAGAAGCTGAATCCGCTTTTCAGGTTCTGAAGAAGAGATTTGCCGACGCACCCATCCTACACCGGCCTGACCCTCAACGTCAGTTTACACTGGAGGTGGATGCCTCGGACACTGGTGTGGGGGCTGTGCTCTCCCAGGTGGCTGAAGAGGACAAACGCCTGCATCCCTGTGCATTCTTCTCACGACGCCTCACACCTACCGAGAGCCGTTACGACGTAGGGGACAGAGAGCTGTTGGCTGTGAAACTGGCCATTGAGGAATGGAGACATTGGTTGGAGGGGGCTGAACAACCATTCATCATCTGGACTGACCATAAGAACCTCATCTACCTCAAGGAAGCCAAACGTTTAAACCCACGCCAGTACAGATGGTCTCTTTTCTTTTCTCGGTTTAATTTCCTGATCTCTTACAGACCCGGTACAAAGAATACCAAACCCGACGCACTCTC
>SSNQ01034487.1:87452-105256 GCA_006942095.1 Nothobranchius kuhntae | reverse complement strand
GAACGGAGTAACAACAAACAATTAGACGGGTATTGACGGTAAACTTCATATTTTGGAGCGATCCGGACAGAAATATTGTCTCTGCAGTTTAGTAGGCTTTTATTAGGCTTTAATAAAGGATGATGAGAAGGATAAATGTCCACCTAGCAGTTCAGACAGTACGGCTGTTTTGAACTGGAATCAGAGGAAGTGGGCGAAGACTCACAGCCGGAGTCTGAGGCAAATAGCGAGGATGTTGATGAGGATGTGGCAGATCCATCCTTCCTCATAGAAGAGTTGGGTCATGATGAGGTAGAGCAGGGATTCCCAAAGTGTGGTGCGCGCACCCCTGGGGGTGCGCGAGCTGCCGCTAGGGGGTGCGCGAGGTGAAAAGTGTAATGGCTGCGGAGCTCAGAGAAGTCTGTCAGATGTCACCATTATCGTAGCCAGAAACTCATTTGTGGGTGGGCCAAAGAAAAAGTAAGTGGGCACAATAAATGTAATTGAAAACAAGTATATTTTTGCCCGCGTGTGTCCTCCACATGTGCCCTAGCTTCATAATTACAATGCGCCAAGCTTCAGCACTCTGGCCTGCGCACGCCGATATGTTCCATATTTGATCATTTTTAACGGTGTTGGAGGAATCTGAAGGTGGCGAGTCATTCTGGCAGATTGTAATTAACACCCTGTCTTATTAGTTTAAATAGCGCCAATAACGAGACGCGGTGACTTGAGCGGCTCATGGAGCTGTGCCGCGCGCGCGCACACACACACACACACACACACACACACACACACATACACACACATACACACACAGATACAATAAGCGCGCACGCTGCTTTAACTCCAGCGCGCCGTCAGACTGAAGGCAGAAATGAGCGCTGCCTCCTCCGTGATAAAAACTTTTAAGAGGTTTTATAACATTTTTCATTCCAGGTCAAATTAAGATATTAGCTTCTATTTTGGGATGACGTATTAAAGTCGGGTCCGCTCCAGCCAGTGACTCCTCATGAACCTGACCACAACTCATGTTACTGCAGCGTTTGTCATTCCAGTCCGCGTGGCAGCGGATCGCAGATTCAGCCACACCATAAAACAGCAATAAGTCGGTCTGAGGCAAAAGTGAACCTCATGGCATTTCCATCTTTTCCCGTATTTGATTACGCACAAGTAGGTGATCAGCTCAGGTTTACGCAGAGCAGAAGGAAGGAGAGCGCTCTGCACACACAGGTTAAACGTTTCTACTTTAAGAAAACCATTAAATTGCATTGTTTATGTGCTACCTGGGCACTCTAAATATTCATTTAAAATGAAATCAAAAGAAATTGTAATGGTATTGAATGTTTATTAATTACTATTTAAAAAAATGAAAGTGATGGGGAAAAAGGTCGATCATATTTTTTAACCCTGTCTGTTTAGCTTGACGTCTGATATATATATATATATATATAGCCATGCCCTGATGTGGGGGCGGGGTGCGTCGACATGGTCGGGACATAGAAGGGGGTGCGCGGCTAAATAAGTTTGGGAACCGCTGAGGTAGAGGATGAAGGCAGAGATCCAGCTCCTCGGAGATCCAACAAGAGGAGTGGGCGGCGCCGCGCAGCTGTCAGATCTCGGCGTGAGACAGAGCCACTCCCCCTTCAAAATGCATGTACATTATTGCCAAATTAATAACATAGGTATAAATTCAGAAAGTCCAGGTTGTCCTGAATAAAATGATACCCCATAAGGCAATATTTATTGTTTTTATTAGAAAATACAAAAGAAAAACCAAAATGAGTCAAAAATGGTGATTTACACCCTGGACCTCAGAAGGCTAATAATTTTTTCTTTAAATTTGTTATTTGCTATATTTAGTCATATTGTTTTATAAATGTATAGTCTAGATTACCATTCTAAATTATAAAAAACATTTGTCATAAATGTTTGTTGGTTTCACAGTAAAATAAACAACTTTTTTCCAATTCGGATTTTGTGTTTTTGAGTGATTTAAGGTCTAATATGCAACCCCTTTATGTCCAAATATAAAAAATAAGTATAAACTCATAAAGTCCAGGTTGTGCTGAAAAGATTGATACCACATAAGGCAGTGGTTAATGCTTTTATTTTGGAAATACAAAGGAAAACTCTAAATTAGTCAAAAACGGCAAATTACACCCTGGACCCCAGAGGGTTAATGTAGAGGGGGGCTGGAACCCCCCCCCCCATACCGAGGTAACCAGTACGGGGCTGCAGCGATCAACATACCTTTCCTTCCAGATTTTCCTTTGATGTTTCAATGATCCTGAAGAGCACCTGGGACACCTACAGAAAATATATCTGCAGCATTCCCACTGTTGCGCTCACTCCCACCTGCCTGAAGCTCATGGCATTAATTTCTACATTTACAACAACTCCCTGGCAGAGAGATTAGTGTGTACAGTATAAACAGTGTGATATTTTCTCTTCCGTATTTATTCTCTTGGTGAATTCTGTCCCGGAGTTCCGTGAATTTCCAGTGAAGGTGAGGTGGTGAGTTGGATTGTCCCTCTTCTCAGCATTTTGGCAGCCTGTCATGTTGCAGTGCTTCCCCGCTGCGTGACGGTGGCCTCACAGGCCTGTTTACAGGCTCTGAGCAGCTCACTGGCCTATTGTCAGACTGTTCATTCAGTTTTCTGCAGTGCCAGCACTGGACACGTTCCCAGAATTCCTTTCTCCCTCTCCCTTTTTAACTGCTGTGTGACGTTCCAGTGTGTGTTTACAAAGGGGCCAGTGATAATAGGGTGGAATTATTTGGCAATTGTGGGACAGTTTTCCTCTGTTGCTTCTGCTTGGTGGATTCGCTCGACCAGTGACGCAGCACACACATGACAGCTTTTTTTGTGGCAGGCTTTCTATCTTCTGCACTTTGCTCAGGATGCCTGTTGCATGAAAAGGAGGTTAAATCTAAAGTAAATGATCCCATGGAGCAGATTGTATATGGGGAAAGGGGTTGTTGCATAGATCAGATGTCGCAAATGCAAAGATCACCTGTAATTTTAGGTAGGAGTGTGTATTTGTAAGAATCTGTACCTCATTACAGAAGAGATAGATTTTGATACTAAAAACCAGATATTTGTTGTTTTCAAGATTGAATTTAGTTTGAAAACTCAGGTCAGACGCTTCCAAGACACGTCCAGTGTTATCTCGAGATCTCGTTCCGTCGGAAAGAAGGCGGTAAAACCGCTGCCACCCTGCTGTCAGAGTTAGAATTACAGCACGTTTAGTTCTTGGAACCTGTAAGAGAATCTGGTGGTTTGGTCTCAGTGTTCTAGATGAGGTACATGGAAGCAGGGCTTTAGCAATGCTAGTAGTTAGCTTTTGGAGCTTGTTAGGGTGATAGAACTGGTTTGTTTATCAAATATAAAGGGGCAGTCAAACGTTGCACAGAGTTGTTGAACAGAGCATACACTGAACGAAGTTAGAGACCCAAGAAAGCTAACAAGGTGACTTCTGCTTATTTTTATTGAGAAAAATACAATTTCAAATCATTCAGTCATGTAAAGTGTCTAATATAACAGATACGTGGCCTTAGAAAGAGGATGTCCTACAGATGCTTTTAAATGAAGTCAGTGGGGCAGTTCACCGTACACCACTGAATAAATGTAGGAGCAAATACATCCTTATTCAATATCAGGTACTTCAGTACCTACTGTACGTGTACTCGTGTCTCAAAGAAGAGCCCAAGTCTAAATTGTTCAGAGTAAATGCCAAAGCCATTTCAGAGGAGATGCTACGATCCGATCATGTGATCAGATCAGGTCCTTATCACGGGATTTTCAAAGAATTGGAATCGGGTATAGAGCATAGAGCGCTGTGATTGGCTACACACACAACTTGTACGGCCATTGGTTGACCTGCCATTGCTACAATGGAGGGTGGCTAGACTGACCAGCAGAGGAAAATCTTTAGCTACTGGTGGTCTAGAGTTCTCCGTACCTGCCTGTTTCCCTGAGATCCACCCATCTGGTTTCTGTATTGAAACATCCCTACTCAATTTTATGAATTAATCCTAATTTCTCAGCTGAAATGTTTTATTTCTAAATTCATCCATGTCTTTTCCAAACAACTATCGGCCTGTTGCTGTAAAATCACACAGTCCTTGAAAGTCGGTGAGAGACTGCTGCTGGACCAAACGAGCACCTTTGAGGACTTCATCACTCGTTTGTGTCTTCTGCTGATTCACTTTTTAACACGTTCTTTTTCTGTTTTGGTTTGCAGCTTGTGGAAACCTCTCTCAAAGGTGAGATCTCCTTTGACCCTTGCTGTGCCTACTACTTGTGGTTTGTCATGGACTTTTGTGATGGAGGTGACATGAACGCATACCTGCTGTCCCGAAAGCCCAGCCGGAAGACCAACACCAGCTTCATGCTGCAGCTGGGCAGTGCCCTGGCCTTCCTGCACCGAAACCAGATCATACACCGCGACCTCAAACCAGACAACATCCTCATCTCGCAGGCGTGCACGCCTGCCGGCTCATGCGAACCCACTCTCAAGGTGGCCGACTTTGGTCTGAGCAAGGTTTGCTCCACCTCAGGGCTCAACCCAGAGGAGCCAGCCAGCGTCAACAAGTGCTTCCTGTCCACGGCTTGTGGAACAGACTTCTACATGGCTCCAGAAGTCTGGGAAGGCCATTATACAGCCAAGGCTGACATTTTTGCCCTGGGGGTGATCATTTGGGCCATGGTGGAACGCATCACCTTTGTAGATGTGGAGACTCAGAAGGAGCTGCTGGGGAGCTACGTGCAGCAGGGCTCAGAGATTGTACCGCTAGGGGAGGCTCTGTTAGAAAACCCAAAGATGGAGCTGCTGATCCCTGCCAGGAAAAAGAGCATGAACAGCCACATGAAGCAGCTGATCAGGGAGATGCTGTCGGCCAACCCTCAGGAACGGCCCGACGCCTTTGAACTGGAACTCAGATTGGTCCGTATCGCTTGCAGAGAGCTGGACTGGGACACGTGATGGATGGGCAAAGCGGACTATGAACTTGAGCCATCCAGCACACCTCGTCTGCTGTTGACCTTCGATACTGTGGCTTTGTGGTTTGTAACTAGGAAGGAATAGTTAGAATAGACTTTTATGTCCTAAGCACACTCGGTCTTCTACTAGCTGTGTCTTTGCAATGAAAGAGAGAGGTGTGACACCCACAGCTGCTGCTGCTGCTGCTCCGAACTGCAGCTTCGTCTCAGGCCATTCACATCACAGCATCACTTCCTCCTCACACGGAAGAACCAAACTACCCTAAACACCAGTCAGAAGGAACGAGTTACTTGCTTGTCTTCAATATCATCATCAACTCGGTGCTAATTGTGACGAAATGCAATACGAGACATTTCCCTGTGATTTATTTTGCTTCTTCCAGTGTTTGTTCAGGATTCAAAGGGCCCATGAACCCCAGACACCTCAGCTACTGGATTATGTTTGAAAAATGTTTACAGCCTGGCAGAATGCCATCACCACCACCAGCGTTCTTACTGTTTCTAATAGTGGCATCATGATTTGAGCCTAGTTTGGCATCGGATGCATTTTTACCCTGAATGCTCAGGTAATGAAAACAAACAGCATGATGGTTTTTGTAGACAAACGTCAGATCTTTGGTGCTTAGTGATTCCTGCTTCGCTTTCTATCAGCTGCTGCTTTGCTTCAATGGGTGGAGACCTTTTTTTTCCTTATCAGCAAGAACCCAGCCCACGGATACTTGGGTTACATTTTCTGTTCTTACGTTAAAACTCAAGATGAGTTGACTGGTCCTGGGTGCACCCCCCCACCAGTTAACAAGAATGTATGACAATCAAGAGCAGTTGCTTTTATTTCAATCCAGCTTTAAACACTTTACTGAGGAGAGCTGAGAAGATCCGGTAGTCATTTTCAATGTCGCATTTTTTCTTAATGGCGTCGCCAAACTCGGTTCAGACATCAGACGGGATCCTGCTGCACCACTTAAGCATCATCACCACACGGTGGTCAGTCATTTCTGATTAACGTTTTTTATTTAGTACTTTTCTAAAAAACTCCTGAACAAAGTACTTGTCACAAATGTGTTCCTGGATTTTGGCTCAAAAGAAAACCGGCTGGAGATGGTAACTGATCTTAGAGCAGTTTACTTTTGTTCCCTTTTTAGGCAGCTGGACATTTTAGTTTAAATCTGAGCACTTAAATATCAAGTTTCTTATCCCTGAATGAGATTTTTTCTGATTTTAAGATGGCGTGCTAGGGTGACCCAGAACAAAAATCTGTTTTGACGATAAAGTTTATAAGTCGTGAAAAAGTCGATGTTGAGCCTAAATATAATTTCCATCGAAAAACAAAATGTACTTGGAGTTAAAAAGTGAAAGGCCTATGCAATGTCTTGCGTAACTGAAATATGGTGACCGATTATTTCAAAACAAGTTTTAATCGGAACAAATTCTAGTTTAGTCTGCAGCAAGCTTCTCACGTATTTGGAGGTAAATGTTCGAAGACTTGGTGTGAAGGAAGTTCCACGTGTTCTGCTGCAACAGGAACAAACTCGTGTTGTTTTTTTAGTTTCCTGGCAGACGTTTACTCAGAATCTTCAATCTAAAAGCACTAAGAAACAGACCAAGTACTTCATTCTTAGAAATTATATGTAGACTTTTGAGTTGTCTGAGAGGGCCTAAAATGCCATCGTGTGATTGATAGTTGCTTAGATTTAATAAGAAATAATTCTAGGTTTGCCATTTTTGTCCAAACATTTAAACATGCTGAGATTTACTTTCAAATCACTAAAATACAACAAACATCATTCCGACTTTAGTTTTACTGAAATGGATGCTCCAGATGTGTTTCTGATGCTCATTGATGAGCAGTAAGGAATCTTATGGTTTGCTCACTTTTAGTTAAAACTCCTTATTTTCCCTAAACATTGTTAGCTTCTATGTAGAATTGTAGATTGGCTGAAGAAGGAATCTCTACATCTTTTGTTTAAAAAAAGACTTTCTGTATGGTTTTTGTTTTCTCCGTCTACCTTCTGATGGATTGCCTGTGTTCCATTAAGCTTCCCATAAGACCTCTCTGGTAGATCTAACTTCATTTGATGGGCTTTGGCCGCCGGCATGCCGTTGATTTCATTAAAAGTTGTTTTGAACTATGAAAGGCAGTAGAAGTGATAAGAATAATCCTTGAACTATGGGTAAAACATGCAACGGCTAATCGTACCACCCTTAGCAGCTAAATCTTTAGCTTCAGAACCCGTTTAATGACGTGAAACAGAGACTGCTTGTGTTTTAAGGGCAGTGGCATGAATATTTCCATGCTCAAACCTGAATGTGTACGAGGATATCAGTGGAAGCACTTTTATTCAGTCGTTTTTATTTATTCTTCCTAACTACCTAGTGCATTATGTGGCGGAGCTGTGAGGCTGGCTCGGGTGCGATAAAGGTGTTTGTATTTGTTTACCCGGCAGAACACAATGCTGGTCTCTAGTCCTGCTTATGCATGCACCAGCTCTCACCTTCAGGGAAGAGAAGACGTCTGCACACAGCCTCCTTCACGAGCCACAGGTTCTCCGCTCTCCTTTTTCTTCTGACACTTAATGCTGTTGTTTGACTCGATCTCATCTCACAGTGTTACGGCTCGGTGTTTCCTCTGGCTACAGATTTTACAGTAATCCATTTCGACAAGCCTCTCACGAGCTAATTCTAAGCCTATTAAGTTGTTGCAGAACTTGACTGAGGATCACGTCAGGACCACTTTTTTTTTCCTTTTAGTGTATTCTTCCTTCAACTTGTTACAAAACCCCAGAAAAGCCAGGCACCCATGGCTTCTTTGCTGCTCTCAAATGAAACGGAAAATTCAATTTTCCTCAATTTGTTGCCCATTTTAATGTGCAGTATGGCCTTTCTTCCTTCTTCAGCTGCAACAGCTTAACTCTATGCCCCGATGCGACTTAGATTTGCTTTCACTTTTCTCTTTAGACACGAGAGTGGCCTCACGGATGTTGTAGTGAAACAGAATTGGCAGAAATAGTTAGAGATGCGCTTTTGCAGTATTCCACAATAATGCTGTGGCTTTTCACAAGCAGTGAAGTTCAAAGTCGGTAGATCACCAGTGTTTCCGAGAGGATCATGGGTAGTGTGATTTCAGACCAGATTTTTGCCTTCTAGAAAATAAAGTGAGAGAGGAAGGTAGTTGGCTTCCTGTGAGGTTTGAGCTGTTTGCCAAACACATCTGGGGATTTCCACCTTCTGATTTGTTTCTTTTGCACATATGTAAATAATGTAAAGGATCAACAGGTGTCAAATAAAGCTGATGTACATATGAACTCCATGTGCTCTGTTTTCAAGAGAATCACATTGTTTGACTAATGAGTTGCTGTAATTCCTTTTCTCATCTTTTTTCTGTATCAGTTTTGGAAAGATGTAATTTTAGAGTCCAGCTGCACCAGGACTGTCTCCTAAAGTCGATCCAACTGTGGGACAGAGGCCTTTTGAGCATCTTTTCCATTAGGGGGTCCAACACGGGTCAGAGGGTTTGGTTTAGGTTAACAACTAGCACCATGCCATTCATGGCCCCCCTTCAGTTGTAGGCAGGGATGTCCCGATACAACTTTTTCACTTCCAGTACAATAACCGATAATACAGCCTTCAGTATGTACCGATACCGATGACAGTCTGATACGATATCAGCACAAATCATACACACTTATCTATTTCGTAGTGTAGAATGTATGAAAGGCTTGACCAAGTGATATTATTCAATTGGAGAACAAGAGCCAGTAACATTAAGTAAATTAAAAAAATACTTTTTTTTTAACCATTGGTTGCAAAAATGTGAATCTTAATGGACTGCTTGTATCAGAGATTTTCGATGCAGTCAGATAGGTTGCAGGTTCGATCCTGGCTCCTACCAGAGAATTCTGCTGTTGTGTCCTTGGGCAAGACAATCCCCCTTACCTTCTGGTGGTGGTCTGAGGGACCAGTGGCGCCAATACTCTGCAGCATCGCCTCTGTCAGTGTGCCCCAGGGCAGTTGTGGCTACATCGTAGCTCATCCCCACCAGCGTGTGAATGGGTGAATGGCTAATTGTGTCGTGAAGCACCTTGGGGGGTTGTAGAACCCTAAGAAGGCACTATACAAACACAGACCATTTACCATTTTCATAATCCGATAGTGTTTTTCGGCCGATATCAAATTACTTCCGATATCGATATTGGAACGGCACATCCCCAGTTGTAGGTCAATATTACAATGGTGTGGTATGGCTAGGGTGGAGTGGAGTGGTGGGCATTACACATTGATTGGGGAAAATAAAAATGTCTTTCTTGCAACATAAACACCAGCATGCTTTTTCTTTTGCTATCGTTATTTGTACACGGACGTAGCAAGCAAGAGTCCAACTAGCAATTGAAATGCCCTCCTGAAGTCAACAGACACCAGACCCCTCAATGGAACTGAAGCTCATGAAGATCTGATGTCAAGAAGGACAGCAAAGAAGCCAATTCCCTCCAAGAATACCATCAGGGACAGATTGATATTTTGCTAAAGGTCCAGGGATTAGACTGCTGGGGACTAGGGGATGGTTCTCCTTTCTGATTGTCCAGAGCTTCTCAGTCAGTCCTGTGTTTCGCCAGGACTAATTTGAAATTAAGAATTGTGGTCGATCAAGTTTGGTGGTCAAAAAAGCCAAACGCCAACTAATTCTGGTAAACTCAAAGCACAGATGATGATGAATCAGGATTTGTCAGGGTGAACTGCAGAGGTCTTGAAAAAAGGACCAGCACTGCAACTATTGACTTCGTATCAATTAAGTTGAAAAGTTTTTGACACTCCTGAAATATTTGTAAATCTTCATTAGTAACTATAGAAACGTCAAAGATCTAGGAACATTGAAGCTACCCAGGAAATCAACACTCGTGAACTTAGGGCTGATCCAGGACCAGTTCATTAAAGTTAACCACTGAGAGGTTTTTCATCATTCAGGCTGTGTGATGGGGTTTGTCCACCTCTGAAATAAAAAAGCTAATTGATGTGTAATAAAGAAAAACAGCATTGTTCTAAATTACTTGGAAAAACCTCAGCACAGTACCACTCTGCCACCAACCAACCATCTCTGTCACCATGCAGCCTTATGAAGGGCCATTCGATTTTTACAGCTACAGTCAGGAGTGTTTTTATCCGGCGGCACCATCTAGAGGCTGACAAATGTATTTCAACTTAAGTTGTTCACATCTCTTCCATATTTATGACCAGAAGCAACACCTCTATACGAGAAAGGTCACCAGCTCTATATCTGTTCCTTTTACTTGAGCCTGTGAGAACAAAATGCATTNGCCGGTGAACAGTCTCCTGCGTCTTGGCATGTTCTGGAAGCAGAACGTCAGAGAACCTTACATCAGGTGTAACAGTGCAAGAAAGATTTTGTCGTGTCTCGTCCATCTCCCATTAAGTTCAGAGCAACTCGCGTTTTTACCTTCTGAGCCGACGTAAAACTCCGGGCAAATTCCTCAATTTGTCTCACACAAACAAGGACTGTCCGTAGCTTACTTAACTTTATGACACAGGGTAAAACAAGGAATTGTTGATAGAGAAATGAATACACACAACTTCACAAGATGGAAGAAAAAGTCATGGAACCGAGCAGCGGAGGCTGTGAAAGCCGACCCTTACCGGTCCAAAACGAAAATAAAAAAAAATAATAAACCCTACGCTGCCGAGATGTTATCAGACGGACAAACGTAGCAAAATGTAGATTCTACACACCGTAGTGAATTACAAGAATCACCGCCAATGCGGGTTTTGTGAGGACACAGACTGACTGTGTCAAAAATGGTATGACAATTTAACGGGACGCGTTCCCTTTTTGTCTAACTGTGGCGCTAGCTTAGCTCTCCGGCTAGGTCTAGCGTTCTTTGTCTGTAGCGACCAGACTTAAATTTTCCCGATTAACAAGCAGGCATCTCGCTCCGCTTGTAAAAACGGACTTTTAAGCGTACGCAATCTGAATGCAGTAACGCGTGACGGCCATAACCCGGCTTACGACGTTTACCGTGCAGTCAAGCTACGGTAGGTGCCTACGGGCATTCCGTTTAGATTCGGCTGTGATCAGTCGCCTATGAAATGGAAATATCTTCCACAATAGCTCGCCCACAGTGTCAACACACTGAGACGAAGGATGTCCGAGAATTTAGTTTCTGTACGGAGGTTCGGAGAATTGTTTTAATTTTAGGAACTGAGGATAAGCTGCTCACGGTAGCTCACCCAGCAATGTGCAGAGCGGAAATGTAGCTTTCCGACCTGAAGAGGTTAGAGACGCGGCGGCGCGTCAAAATGGACAGAATTTAGTCAAAAGCACAACTCACACGTTCGCTCCGAAGGCGAAGATGGGATAAATCAAAGTATTGTCTGTAATTTGCGGTCAATTGGAGATCGGAGATCTTCCCCGTCAAGTTTCCACCAGGACGCCTCCCGGAAGAGTGACTTCAGCGGAACAATTTCCGGTGTTTTTCAAAATAAGACATCGAAGTGAAACACAGAGAAAAGCGTTGTTTGTAGCTTTTAGATGTTAGAAATCAGACATATCGCAGATATAGAAGACTGGATACGCTCGCCATTAATGTAGCGTTGTGGTTCTATGCTCTTTTATGAAAGAGGAACCATGCTACGTATTAATTCGGAATATTAATTTTTAATAAATCAATAACCAAATTTTATATTGTTCAGAAGACTCAAAGGTTGTTTTCATCCATAAACTGCCGATAATATCTGAGTGTCTGTGTTTCAGTTCAATGAGGAAACCAGTTTGACGTTTAAAAGTTTTAATTCTTCAAATTAAACTAATGATTTTGAAATTGACAAACAGGAAATACAATCAACATTGGTAACTTTGTGGGACAATCTTTTTAACAGTTGATATGCTGTTCTTGCTCAAATAGACCTTCTGGTTAATTTATGAAGATTGAGAATGTTGTGATTGTGAGAGTGATATGAGGTGAGATGGATGCGTGTGTGCATCTGATTTTGCTTCAGGAAGAAACAGGTGTCTGAGTGAAAAGTGATGGTTTGAATAAACTTAGGTTTTGTTGGAAAAGATGCATCAAAACGCTAAACACCGTGCTGTCTCACCGAATTCTTGTGGACCCTCTTTCGGATCCGGGCCGTGGAGGATGTTGTGGTTCATCCAGGTGACACTTGCGGCTGACAGGAGACGTAGGTGTCGAACGGAACCGGTCCAGAGTTGCCCTCGGTACACGTTGATGGTAAAGCGTTTTGTCGACGCGCTTTCTTAAGTTAATTCACTCAGAAATCAAAAGACTCGGTAATGAGTCTGCGTTAGAAGTTGCGATTCAGCTATTCTGCCTGGCTTGGCAGGAACAGCGTGAAAGGGGGGAGAAACGAGCCAGCCGGCTCTGCCCCCCCTTTTGTTTTCAGGTCCACACTCTCTCGTTGTCCAACACGAACTGAATCAAAAGACTGAAAACTTACCAAAAACCTTTCTCTTCTCAAAGCAAACATGTGCGTCATCAACTGTGTCTGGAGTTTACTGTGGGAAGATGTGTGTGGGTGTGTATGAATGTTTGTGTGCTTGAGTGTGAAGGTCAGTACCACACATTCTCAACATTATTTAAGAATGGATTCATTAATCCATTATAATTACCCCAAAGCATAATAGTCATTCATTTGATTAAAACACATTTATAATGAGCAAAATGATAATGATTACTTTAACATTAAAATCAAGAAAAAGAAGTTTAAACTTTATGTTTTGACTTGGTCTGGGTACAACTCATGTAAACACATCTTCTGGTAGACTGCAGGTGGCTGATGTTATGGTTTCCTCCCAGACTCGCTGGCGTTCAGGACTTAATCTGTGGGTGAAAGTTCTCAGCGACCCAGCTTTGACCTAGCTGCGTCCAGCACCACCATTGTGACAGAAAACCCATATTTCCTCACGTTACACAAAACTTTTGCAACTTTTGGTTTTCTCTCTATATGCTTTTCTTTTTGGGACTCTTAGTTTTTCCTAAAGTTGAAATATTAGCGGCCGGCTCTTTGCCCATCTCTGGTATTATTGAGTGGAGAACTTCTCACACCAGTGGTATTCTGGTGCAAAATGCACAAGTGCGTAATGATTGGAGGACACAGGGGAGTGCGATGATTTGGTGAGGTCGACAACCAGATGGCCCTATAGTTAGTTTCAGACTAAGCCATATTATTGGCAGAGGTTTTGAGACAAATGCGAGAGAACCACTGCATTCCTTTTTTGTTTCCTTGTTATATATTTTTTCTCCACAATATAGTTGTACTATGTTAGAATGTCGTCAAGGCATGAAAAAAAAGTTTTAAGCTAGCTAATTTTGCAGATTTGTTTTAAAAGAAGACACTAGAAATAATATTTTATGTAAACAAAAACTTGAACCTTGAATGCATAAACCTAAAAGCTTCGCCCCCCTGGTGGAACCTCACACCACACTATGGCCACCTTAACAATATTCTCGATCTGCAACTGCATGGAAAATTATTCTGTTAATAACTTTAAAAAAAAAGAAAAAAGTTTATGAGTAATCTTTTTGGTCCATATGGAGAATCCAAAGTGCTGGGAGGAGAGGGTGTCAAATGACACCCTTCATTCCAGTTGGTGGCAGTAATGCTTTAAAATGTTGCTTGCCAGCTGCCATAACACAAGAAGAAGAAGACGACAGCTAATTGACTTTGATTCGGCCAACCTGTTGGATAATCTGCTGGTTATCTCTGAGGTTCTGCTGGATTTCTCTGGTGTCCTGGCTGATGTTTGATGCTGCATGTTCATCGAAAAACAGCTGAAGTGGGCTCTGTGTGGCCATGTACAGTCAAGGTATGAACATCTCTGGAGCATCTTTTTAAAATCTTGTTAAAAAAAGTTCTTCCACTGACAGGCCAGCCTCGTGTCAGGCCCAAGAGCCGTGGATCAGATGAATCAAAGGTGAGTCCATCTCCACTGAACGTTTCCCTGATGAAGGTGTTTAAAGAAATAATTTCATTCTTTGCCAATCTTGACACAGAAATCCCACCTTGAGATTTTGCCTTGCACTGTGTCTCAGCTGCTGTCTGCTTCTCAAGTCACCAGTGATTGCTTTGCTATCAGAGACCGCGAACTCCACCAGGTTTGTTTTCAGAGCGTATTTATCACCAAGAGTTTTAATCACCTCAGTTCGACAGCTAAAGCACATGACATGCACAACTTTACATTTCTGTTTTTAAAACCCAAATATAACTGAAGTCTAAACCCTAGCAGCCATGGAAGTGTTGCGTAAACCATCTGAGCTCTGGAGGAATCAAATCTGACATTCTGCACAGCTCATGGCCAACTTTTAACTGCTGTGGAGCAACTTTTGAGATGTGACATCCTCAATCAGCCTCTGTTTCGTCAGCATGGATCCAGCTCTGCAGACAGATTCCCCCACCAGTTTCTCCCAGCCATTAGTACCGCTTATTGCGGTGCCTCTTAATGCAAACATGTTGATGCTGAGCAGGCAGAAATTTAGAGAACTTTTCTGTAACTTTAAATTAAAGGTGTGGTGGCTTCCACAAGTGAGTCAGTTCATGCATAAAATGTATTTGAACGTCCCCTTGTTATTGATCGGCTCATTACTATGGTGTCCTATAGGACTTGTTCAGGTTTGATAAAACGATCGCTATAACGTCGGCTAATTGGCGTGTGGTACGTTTTGTGTCTGTTTCGGTCTGCTTTCTCAGTGCTTAGTTTGTGCTGCTATAGTTTTGAAGGTATTACAAGTTTTATTTCTGAGCAACAGCATCACCATCCATCAGCCGTGTTCAGTGTTGGGCAAGTTACTTCAAAACTGTAATGCATTATTTATTACTTGTTACCCTCATTTAAAAGTAATTCATTACATTACAATATTACTGATTTTAAAATGTAAGGCATTACACTACTTTTGCATTACTCTGTTACTTTCACCAAAACAACTTCAGTATGAATCTGGTCATGTGACGCTCAGTGAGCTCATGACATATATGTGGAAGGTGATGTGGTGTCTGACCTAGGGTTGCTGTTAAAAACAGTCAGATATCATAACAGAGCTTTAAAATGATTGTTTACTAAATAAAAGCAACAACAATCTGTACTCTCAGCACGCTGCCATCTTATATTAACTGAGCAGGGAGTGAGGTGTTGGGGGCTCCAAGCCTATATTTGCCTTGGTCCCCAAATGCCTTGATACGGCCCTGGATGTGGGACTGACTTTTGAGGGTGATCTGATTCTATCACATAAATGTGTATTGGGGATAAATCTACCTACGTTTTTCTTTTCAAGCACTTTGTATTGTTTTCTTGATTTTATGTGAATAATTTCCTGCCCTTTCTCTCTCTAACCTTCCTGCATGCTGCATGTTTTCTCCGTCTTCCGGAAAAACTGTTTCCTAGATTATCTACTTTCTGCCTAATCAGCCAAAGGGATCTACCGAAGGTAAAAAAAAAAAAAAAAAAGCTTAATGTGAGCTGCACTCCAGCAGCAATGAGTTGAAATCACCGGCGCATAGATTATGAACTCAGCTGAAAAGTACATGAAGTACAGAGAATATGGGCTGATATAAACGATCACAAACGAATGACTTTGTTTCGGTGGAGCGATTTTGTGAATATACCAGCGGCCGCGCGCAGGACGCAGCTGGAGTATTTGAGCCATTACNCCAACACGAACTGATCATAAACTCAAACTTACCAAAAACCTTTCTCTTCTCAAAGCAAAACATGTGCGTCATCAAATGTGTCTGGAGTTTACTGTGGGCAGATGTGTGTGGGTGTGTGTGAATGTTTGTGTGCTTGAGTGTGAAGGTCAGTACCACACATTCTCAACATTATTTAAGAATGGATTCATTAATCCATTATAATTACCCCAAAGCATAATAGTCATTCATTTGATTAAACACATTTATAATGAGCAAAATGATAATGGTTATTTTAACATTAAAATCAAGAAAAAGAAGTTTAAACTTTATGTTTTGACTTGGTCTGGGTACAACTCATGTAAACACATCTTCTGGTAGACTGCAGGTGGTTGATGTTATGGTTTCCTCCCAGACTCGCTGGCGTTCAGGACTTAATCTGTGGGTGAAAGTTCTCAATGACCCAGCTTTGACCTAGCTGCGTCCAGCACCACCTTTGTGATAGAAAACCCATATTTCCTCACGTTACACAGACAAGGACCTCTGTACCTCCTCCACCACTCTCTCCATCACTCTGGTAGACCTCACATCCACCCGCTCACCAAGGGTTCCAGCTGGGATCTTTAGTAGGTGACCAAACTTTACAATCCCAGCATCGGTGAACTTCACTTTCAACGCAGACGAAGTTACGATGCCAGCTCAAGAGAAGAAGTCATTGTCAAACAAGGGTTCTTGTAGCAACCATGTCCCTGGTCCCGTGTCAGACGTTCTGGAAACTGTCAGCAGCTTAAAAGTGTCCAGCACTGACGAGTAGAATGGACTAATCCTTGTCAGATCCAACACCTTCCAATTCAACAGGAACAGGTGTTTGTTCAGCCCAAGCCCACCACCCTTCTGTAGCAGGAGATGCGCCAGGGGCAGCCAGCAGAGTCTGTCACCATAAAGAAGCTTCTTAGCTGTCTGTAACCTGAAGGCTGCAGTTCTAGACACCACGTCTATTAGTCCTTGTCCTCCCTCTGACACGGGTAGGCAAAGAGCCGAAGCTCTGATCCAGTGGTGACCAGACCAGAAGAATTTCACCAACAGCTTCTGAACATCTTCCAGCAGACCCGGTGGTGGAACCAGTACAATCAGTCTGCGCCACAGAAACGAGGCAACCAGGTTGTTTGCTATCTGAACCCTGCCCCTGTAGGATAGCTGGAGGAGAAGCCATTTCCATTTCGACAACCGCGCCTCCACCTTCTCCAGCAACTTCTCCCAGTTCTGTTTCTGAAACCTTTCACTACCCAAGTACAGGCCTAGTGATTTAATACCTCCCGTTCCCCACCTCAGCCCTTCGGGCAGAAGCGGAACATTGCCGAGGTCCCACCCCCAAGGGCGTCAGTTTGTTTTCAGAATTGCTGGGGACAATAACCATACACTTGAGTGGGGTGTAAAAATTGCTGGGGACAATAAAGTAGGCTAGCACAGGGGTCGGCAACCGCGGCTCTGGAGCCGCATGCGGCTCTTCCATCCATCTGATGCGGCTCTCTGCTTGTAAAATAATGAATGGATATTTAAATAAAATACTTTTTATTTTACTGCATTAATTTTACATCTGTATGCCAATTCTAAATGTAAAGATTGTCTGCGTAAACCTGAACAGGTCCAACCCGGTCTTACTGTGAGACCGGCTTGACGCGTCACGCTTGTGCGTAATCATAGGTGCTTTCTGAGCTGACGAGGATGTGAGATTCTGGGATTCTCCTCAGACGGCTCCTGGATGTGTCGCCACATTGGAGACAGGAACACGCACTATTCAGCCAAAGTTTCATAATCAGGGAACATTTTGTAAGTGACAAGTCTCTCTGAGAGACAGGGTTTGGAAAACACTCGCTTCAGTGGGAGGAATCTTCCCGCATGCGCTCTGGTTCTCTGGGTGGCTCTGGGGTTAATCAAGTTTAATTGTTTCTCTTTGCAACAATCTTCACAGGAAGGCAAAACAGTTAAACGGCAGGTTACATATATTTCCATTTGACTGTATATTTTGACAGATGAACTCAAGGATGTTGCTTGGTTTGAAAGAATTACCCCGACGCACACTGATGCGCATGGATGAGCTGACATTTTAATCGTTGACGCACATCGCGGAGGTAAAATATTCCCATCAGAACATCAGAGCTTTATACTGGACACTGT
>SSNQ01034487.1:84298-87162 GCA_006942095.1 Nothobranchius kuhntae | reverse complement strand
CACACACACACACACACACACACACACACACACACACACCAATTAAAATAATGCTGATAGCATGGACTAGAAGACAGGTGATGGTTTACGTATTTAAATGATGATCAGGCTGCTGTAAAATGTAATCTCCATCCACATCCAGACAGAATTATCCTCTATTCTTTCTCTATTTGCTCTGCTCTTGTCTGGGCTTATCAGCTGATGGTGCGCGCGACGCGCCTAACTAGCGGCTGATGCACATTTTACGCATTTGGAGAGGTAGACTGGATGCTTTGCGTTTACTGGAAGATGGTCCACTTAACGCACGGATGTAGACTACATATTAATGACAAATGAATGTAAATTAAATTGTGAGTTTTTACTTCATATTTTATAAATAAAAATGACGGGGAACACATTTATGACGTCTTTTTAAACGAAATTTTCTAGCGCGACCTGCCTGCTTCACTTAAGTCACTGCTTATTAAGGTCCGTCCAGAATTACCGTGGGAAACGGGTAATAATGGCTCTTTGATGGGAACAGGTTGCCGACCCCTGTTATAAGATCTAAGCAGGTAAAACAAAAATCCTCATCAGCAGGCATTTTTGAAAGTGGGGGGGACACAGCTGCTAATCACAAATTTTGCCGGGGACATGTCCCCGGCGTCCCCGGTTAAAATGACGCCTATGCCCACCCCCCACTACACATGCCTCACTCTTGTCCCAGTTAACCTTAGCTGAGGATGCATCCTCATATAAAAGTAAACTAGATCTGAGTTCTTGTACATCCTGCTGATCATGGATAAAAACATTCACATCATCTGCATAAGGAGACACAACTAAGAGAGGACTGGAGACAGGTAAAGGTAGGTGTAGACCTTTCAGCCTGTTTTTCAGCCGACACAGTAGCGGTTCAATAGCTAAAATATACAGTTGTCCTGAGATGGGACAACCCTGTCTGATTCCTCTTAAAACTGGTGTAGGTTGACTCAGGCCCCTCGCTACCTTCACCATACAGCTGACATTCCTACACAGCATCTTAATCCCTTCCAGAAAGGACCCCCCAAAACCAATGGCCTGTAGCGTAGAGAACAGGAACTCATGATCAACCCTATCAAACACCTTTTCCTGATCAATAGACCCTTTTACTGTTTGTAAACAATATGACGTCAGCGAGAATGCGCGCGCAGCTTGGCAACAGAGAATGGCGTTGTGTCAGGCTTTATCAAGCTACACTGCAGGGTTATCACCGGCAAATCTTGAATGTTATATTATTAAAGTCACTTTAACGAATAGCAACAGACTCCCGGATCCCTGTGGCATTACGGAATGGGTGGAAGATGTAGGTGCGTGGCCAGATATCCAGTGGCCCGATATATATATATACGTTTTTAGTGGAGAGGCCCAGTAAGTACACACGTGAGAAGCTAGGGCATACAAATCGTTAGATGCATACAACTATGTTGTCCGTGGCCACGTACAGAAAGTAAAATATCACGACATAGACTCTGAGTTTTGCGTCTTGAAGGCAGAAGTCCTTCCTAGCCAAAGACAAGGACACAAGACTGCTAAGTACGAGGCTTGGGTCATAGTAAACAAACCAGAGAACTACGTCTTCACAGCCAACTGTACCTGCATGGCAGGGTGAGTATAGCATAGGTTTCTTTTTTTAGCATGCTCAGAGTACAATCGTGTTAATTTTAGAGAAACACAGTTTATACTAATATGCAGTGGGAAAATACAGATGAATTAGAATGAAATGTTAATTTGAAGCATGAAATAAAGCCTATAAATTTGTTTAATTCTGTCATTTTGATGTTCCAGACTTGGGTCATGCTGCAGCCACACAGTAGCAATTTTATTCAAAGTTGAGCTTTGTGTTAGGATGGGAAAAACGGAAAAGGCTGCAGTTACATCTCAGGCATGTACATGGAAAGACCTGAGCAGGAAAAATGTAGAACCAGCTCCACTGAAGAAGATCAGTTTCCACAAACCAAAGAAGTTTTGCATACAGCTCCCAGCTGCTTCCGAAACTGTTAGGAGGAGCAGTGTCACACTAATCCCTTCGGAATTCTGTAAAGTTTCAGTCCACTGCTTGAAGAGAAGCGATTCTGGCATCCATACACGCAACAACCCGACATTTTTATGTGCTCAGAACTTCAAAACAAAGGGTTTAAAACGCTGTTTTAGTATCGAGTGTGAATGAGGAAGCCTTCACTCTCATTGCCAGGCTGCGCGCGCAACTTTTGATGACGTAGGTAGTAAAAGGGTCTATAGAGATGATACCTGCGTTTAAATCATAAATTTTACAAACATCAAACACATCTCTCATTAAAAATAAGTTGTCCATTAGTGACTTTCCTGGTATACAGAAGGACTGATCGTCTGGGATTAGACCTCCGATGAATCCCTGAAGTCTGTTTGATAGGAACTTAGAAAAAATCTTATAGTCTGAACACAACAAGGGGACTGGTCTCCAGGTTTTTAGTTGGGTTAAGTCCCCTTTTTTTGGCAGCAGTGACAGAATGCCCCGCCTACATGATGCAGGAAGTGCTCCTGTCTGAAGTGAGTCTTTAAAAACATCCATCAGGTCCGGTCCCATACTGTTACAGAAGAATTTATAGAAGTCAGCAGGTAAGCCGTCCATCCCCAGAGATTTCACTGCAGCCATCTGGGAGACTGCCGTTGTAAGCTCCTCCATGGTTATGTCTGCATTTAAGATTTCCTGGTCTGCTGTGGTCAAGGAAGGGAGCCCCTGCAACAGCTCTCTGGCACAGTTCACATCACATGGGGCGGCCTTAAATAGGCTGGTATAGAACAGCATGTTTCCTCATCTCCACTGGGTGTGTGGATAACTGTCCATCTGGCAGACGAAGGCCAACCAT
>SSNQ01034487.1:56798-76798 GCA_006942095.1 Nothobranchius kuhntae | reverse complement strand
CCTGCACTTGTATAGCGCCTCAGAGTAAGGACTCCAAAGCGTCTAACACAACATGCCACCCAACTCCTGGTGCAATCTGCTGTCATCTCCCGCTTCGACTACTGCAATGCTTCTAACTGGTCTTCCAGTCTATGATGTGAGACCTCTTCAAATGGTCCAGAATGCAGAGGCACGTCTGGTCTTTAACCAACCTAAAAGAGCACACGTCACCCCTCTGTTCACTGAGCTCCATTGGCTACCACTAGCAGCACGCATAAAATTCAAATTGCTAATAGTAGCATACAAAGTCCTGGATGGTATGGCTCCCATCTACCAGTACCTCTTGCTTACATCACGATCCGGCCTCTCTGGTCATCGATGGATCGTCGGTTAGCAGTTTATTTACTCGCACAGCCATAACATGATTGTCAGGAGACAGCTTCTGCAAATGAAGCTTAGATTACAGCAGGAAAAATGTGTTCCTTTACAGTCAAAGATCTAGCTCCCGTTTAGTCACAAACTGTAATGTCAAAGTGTACAATGCCAACAAACATCACAACATCTGCTTTAATGGAAATTTCACATTTCAAATATCAAAACAATATTTTTTTCTCCTGAGGTTTTTATTACAAGATCAACCTTAGTACTGAAACCAAAACCATTTGGAGGTCTGTAAGAATGTTTGGTGTTTAGTTACCTAATACCAGAACCTAATATTTTTGGTTAATTCAATTCAATTCAAAAATACTTTCTTAATCCCAGAGGGAAAATGATTGCTGTAGTAGCTCAGAATAATAATAATAATCAAGTCATCAAAGAGTTGTTGTATATTACAATGACTGTTGGCAGGAAGGATCTCCAGTAGCGGTCAGTGTTGCAGCCAAACTGAAGAAGTCTCTGACTGAAGACACTCTTCCGTTGTCGAACAGTCTTGTGAAGAGAATGCTCAGGGTTGTCCATCATTTTCCTGATTCTCTGGAGAATCCTTCTTTGCATGATCTCCTCCAGCGGTTCCACAGTCGTCCCCAGAACAGAACCAGCCTTTTTTATTAGGCTGTTGAGCCTTTTCAGGTCCCTGCTTCTGATGCTACTACCCCAACAGACGATTGCTGAAGAGATTACACTCTCAACAACAGACTTGTAGAAGATCTGCAGCATCTTGCTACAAACATTGAAGGACCTAAGCGTCCTCAAGAAGTGCAGTCTGCTGTGTCCCTTCTTGTAAACGGCTTCGCTGTTCTTTCTCCAGTCCAGTCTGTTGTCCAGGTGAACTCCAAGGTATATGTATTCCTCAACCACCTCCACTTCTTCTCCCATGATGGAAACAGTGTTTGACTCCACCCTGTTTCTTCTGAAGTCTAAAATCATCTCCTTTGTTTTGTTCACGTTCAAGGTCAGATGATTGTTTCCACACCATGCCACAAAGCGCTCCACCAGCTCTCTGTACTCAGCTTCCTGTCCATCTCTGATACACCCGACAACTGCAGAGTCATCTGAGTATTTCAGTAGATGACAGGTCTCTGATTTGTACTGGAAGTCTGAGGTGTACAGGGTGAAAAGGAATGGTGAGAGTACAGTCCCCTGTGGTGCTCCAATGTTACTGATCGCCTGGTTTGATGTGCAGTTCTTCAGCCTCACAAACTGTGGTCTGTTTGTCAGGTAGTCTTTAATCCAGGCGATAGTTGAGGCCCCCACATGTGTCTTCTGGAGTTTCTGGCAAAGTACATCAGGCTGGATTGTGTTAAATGCACTGGAGAAATCAAAGAACATGACCCTCACAGTGCTGCCTGCTTTGTCCAGATGACAGTGGGTTGGTTGAAGCAGCTGGTTGATGGCATCTACAACTCCAATTCCATGGCGATAAGCAAACTGCAGCGGGTCCTGATATGTTCTAGTTTGCTTATTCAGGTGGACCAACAGGAGTCTCTCCAGGACCTTCATGATGTGGTACGTGAGGGCAACTGGTCTGTAGTCATCATTGACTGATGGGTGAGTTTTCTTTGGAACTGGAACAAGGCAGGATGTCTTCCACAGGACTGGAACCTTCTCCTGGGCCAGGCTGAGGTTGAAGAGGTGCTGCAGAATCCCACAGAGCTGCTCTGCACAGGCCTTCAGTACTCTGGGGCTGACACTATCTGGACCTGCAGCCTTGTTCCTGTTCAGTCTTTCCAGCTGCCTCTTCACCTGACTTCTAGAGACAGATAGGTGGGAGGGGGAGGTAAATGGGGCAGCAGCATCCCTTGACTTGGTTGAAGACAGATTTATAGAACCAGAAGAGTCCATGACTGCGTTAGAGGACAAAAGAGCTGGCGTGTGACAGGAAAATGTTGGATCAGAGGAGGATGGGATGTCTGATTGGCTGAGGACAGGCAAGGAGAATGCTGGGTTTGTTCCTGAACCGAACCTATTGAAGAACTTGTTCAGTTCATTGGCTGTGTCCAGGCTGCCATCTGTGCAATTCTTATCAATGCAGAATAACTAGTCCACATGAATTACTTCTTTAAAAGACACATATTGATTGGAGCTAATTAGTATGTGCATTAATCAGCAACAAACCATTATGAGTGGCTTATTTTGGTAAAACTCTTAATTAATGGCCTGTTAATGTTAAAATTATGGCATTAGTAATAAGCAGTTAATAAGTGTTCAATATTGATATTGATAATATGGGGGGGGGTGGGGTACTCTTACCTTCTGTAAATAAGTAATGTGGATTAACTGATATTAAATAACTTTCATTAGTGATTATCAAGGATTACCTAGTAGCAAACAAGAGATATTTTCCCCAATTTCAATGAATAATTAGCAGATGAACCAATACATACATGTTCAATATATGAAAGTAAATTCAGCCACCGAAGTTCATGCTAATTGATACCTCACATTTATTGAGTGAATTCTATAAACGACTTTTCTCAGTATGCTGACGTTTCAGCCTGAGGTGCTTTTTGGGAAAACAAGTGAATTATTTTAACCAGAGGTTACAATTGTGCATGTAAACAAAACAGCTACATATTTGTATTTATTATCTATACAGCGTTGATGGTGGCAAACACACAAAACAAGCTTGCTCTTAACCCGTTTTCTCCTTTCTCACGTGTGAAACACAAGGACGACATCCTGTCGTTGTCCTGCAGGCTATAATCAGCATTCAGCTGTTACTACATTTCTCGCTGATCTTGAAGGACTATTAGAGTAAAACGATAAACATTTTTTTCCAGTACACGTAGTGTATTGCAGTCATTTCTTCACTTGAATTCTGCTCACATAATTTGCTTCACATAGTACATCCAGGTACACATAGTGCCAGGTTTATTTTTCTTTATTGATTTGCATCAGACACCACCTTGTTGTGTCTACATTGAGGTGCCCTGTGTTGTGCTCTCTCTCCTCTGCTGAGTTTCGTTGATGATCCTCGATTCCTGAGGTTGGTCCTGTGATTCGTCTTCGGATTCTACTGCTGCTTGGTGTTCCGGCTTGTTGGACCTGGACGTCTGTGGGTTCCGGTTTTGGCTGCTGGGATACTTCGCTCGCTGGGATCTGACCTGTTGTTGCTCATTTTCCTGCTACTTTGGATGACGCTAAGTGCAATTACAAAGATCAAAATACTGTTTGGAATTTTTCTACCCGTGGATATACAAAGTGCTACTACTTCTGCTTCAAGAAGTAAACAATAAACATTACTAAGGCATTCAAACAGCTGGGAAACCATAAATGCTGCTACTACATATGCTGCCATTTCAGTTTGTAACAACACTTTTGGCACAATTTAAAATAATAATAAAGATTCATACATTTCATGGTACCAGAATTTCATCCCTCTACTGAAATACATTTGACTAAAAAAGCTCGACTGGAGCCAGATCCTCTGTGCACCGGCAGGTTTAATCACCTGTGTGCAGCGCAGCATGCAGTTTTATGACGTTACCAATGAAATTAAGTGTATGCAAAGATGGCTGTGGTTTGGTGTGCTGATAGTAAATCACTTCAAGTGGTAGAGGGGGAGAAACATCTATTAGAGTTGGTAAGTAATGTTGACTGGGAAATGAATCATGGATTGAAATGGTGCTTGTCATTGAAGCTGCAGAGAAATGTACAAAGGGAAGATATTAGTTAGGGATGAGCGAGCACACCACTATCTGTATCTGTATCTGTACTCTGAGTGGGCGTGGCCTAACCCGGAAGTGGGTGTGGTTTAACCAGAAGTGGGTGTGGTTTACATCAATACGTTATTTTAAGTCTGATCAGAAGTTGCTATGTGCATTGTTTATTTGAAAACTATTTACAGAGCAGCCTCAGAGTTGAGATTAAATGTTTTTGATCACAATAGTAAAGGGACTATTACAGAACAAGTTTTTCAATAAAATCAGAACATTAATATTTAAGTGCATGAATTAAGAGAGAGAGAGAGAAGAAAAGATCTTTTCTATAGCGCCTCTCAAGATAAAAATCACAGGGCGCTTCACCAAAACAAAACATGTAAAATAGAAAAAAGAATTTAGAAAATGATTAGAACATATTTAAAATGAGCAGAAAATAGACAATTGTGATTAAAAAATGTAAAGAGAGAAAGAGAGAGAGTGAATAGGAAAGAGGGAGTGGATCCTGAGGAAGAGGAAAGAGACAGAGGGAAAAAAAACCCGACCGGAGCGGAGGCAGAGACTGACGCAGCACGAGCCGTTTTCACCTGTCTTGTCAAATGCAGCACGTACGTTACGAAAAAAGTAACTTTAAATAACTTTAAAGTAACTTTAAAAAGAAGAAAACTGAAGAAAACATAGGGAGTACTGAAGAAACGTGAACAGTGAAGCAAGCACAGAGAGGTCCGTTACTGTCTGTGTGTGTGCGTGGATGGACCGGACGCGGACTGAGCTGTGAGCTCCCACTGCAGAGTTTTGTGTGTAGGGAGGGGCGGGCGCTCTATTTGACTGGCCAATCACAGAGCGTGAAGACAGTCAGTTACCCAGTGAGGATTTTCCTTCAGCACGATTACAGATATTTACGAGTTTTACTCGTTTCATGCTCGTACTCGTCAAAAATGCTTTATCCGTACCGGATACTCGTCTGAAACGAGTATCCGGCTCATCCCTAGAATTTAATAACGCTCAGTAGCAAATTACACTGGCTGGTGCCTCTGTGCATTCCTGCAAGGTTGATGATTGGAAGCAGATGAAGGCAACAGAAGACAGAAATAATTATTTAAAATTGTTATTTTATTAAATACTACTGCTGAATAGGATGTTCTTTCTGCGTTAACTGTGGAAGCTCTGCATGCCAACAATGATGATGATCCAGTTCTACACGGCCATCATCGAATGAGTACTCACCTCCTCCATCACTGTAGTATGCAGGAGCCACTGCCAAACAAAGACTGCAACGGGTAGTGCGCTCAGTGGAAAAAGTAATAGGATGCAGCCTTCCATCAGTACCTGTACAACTCCAGAGGTCTGAAACGTGCAGGTCGGATGGTCATGGTCATGGACTGTTTGAAACCCTACCTTGAGGGAGGAGGTTCAGGTCCTTACAGACTAGAACCTCACATCACAAAAGCAGCTTCTTCCCCTCCACCGTTAGGCTCCTGAACAACCACCGAATGGCCAAAACACGCACAAATGCCCCGGTCGCATACATTCCTACGCTTATGATTGCTTTCTGGCTGTTTCTTTTCTTATTATTTGATGTATCCTTATGTAAATACTGCCTGACTTGACTTTGACCTGAATGTATGTTTGCACCTTGCCACCGAAACAAATGTGTCTTGAAACAGAGATAAAACTAAAACATACTGGACCCTCCAGGACCAGGACTGAGAACCACGGCTTTACAATATTTGTAGCATGTAGCAAGTATTTGTTTGTTCAGTGGTTTAATGACCTGCTAAGCAGCTGATCGAGCTCTGCAGAATCCTACTGACCAAGGGACCTCTAAAACAGGCTGGATGGTGGAAGACCAGGATTGGTGGATGACAAGTAGGAGAAGACCAACTTTAAACTGGGAACAAACTGAGGGAAATAAATATGTTTATGACAGAACCAAAGAAAAATAACTTGTTTTTTATCCACTGTTGTTTCAGATGAAGTTGTTAAAATGTGTCACCCAAATAAAAGCAGCAGATATTGTTTTACAGATTTCTAACACAGCCCGCAGAAGCAGTATATACGGAGTGTTTAGACGTGATTAATGACGTTTGTTGAGTGGAGCTGTAGGAGACGGAGCGGGAGCAAGAGGAGTAATGACCACCCATGAGCTGCCTCACCAGAAGACCACAGCAAGCCTCTCCATTAGCCGCCCATGTGACCAGTCAGTCATGCACTTTGGACTGTTTTGTCGGCAGTAAATCACATTTAAAGGAGGACGGGCTTCTGCCTGATTTATGGTCAGTTTATGTAAAAAATCTGCTTTGACATTCAACAATGACAGAGCCACAGCCAGGGATGTTCCACCTCACACACTTCTGTAGGCAGTTCCTTGGCACACACACACACACACACACACACACACACACACACACACACACACACACACACACACACACACACACACACACACACACACACACACACACAAACACATGCGCGTGCGCACGCACACACACACACACACAAACACACGCGCTTGCCTACGCACGCACACACACACACACACACACACACACACACACACACACACACACACACACACACACACACACACACACACACACACACACACACACACACACACAGTCAGTAACAAACCCTTTGTGGAAACTCACCTTCCTAACCTTGACAATGATTGTCCATTTCACTAAACGAGACACATTAGAGCTGTGAGTCATTACAGGTGCTCATAATCAGCCGGGGTGAGTCGATATCATCAGTGATAGGGACAGAAAACACAAAGGAGATGAGTTAATAAGGGTGTGGAGGAAAAGATATCAGGTATCAGAGAATGTATCTGTTATGAGTTGTTGCTTTTTATTCACGTTTTAGTTTCTGTTACTGTTTTTCTGATCAGGCTGTGGCGCAGTGGTTAGAGCTGTTGCCTTGTAGCAAGAAGGTCCTGGGTTCGCTTCCCAGCCTGGGATCTTTCTGCATGGAGTTTGCATGTTCTCCCTGTGCATGCGTGGGTTCTCTACAGGTACTCCGGCTTCCTCCCACAGTCCAAAAACATGACTGTTAGGTTGATTGGTCTGTCTACATTGTCCTCAGGTGTTTGTGTGTGCATGTTGTTTGTCCTGCCCTGCGATGGACTGGCTCTCTGTCCTCATTGCCCGTTGACCGCTGCAAGTTCAGTTCCTATCTTAGGTGCTGACTTTCTCCGTGCTCGTGGACTTCCCGTTGACTTAGCCAGCAGGCGGTATATTGATGCTGTGTCTTTTGTATCCATGCCTTGTATGACAAAAAGGACCAGACCCCAAATGCAGTCTAATTTCCTTTCCACAGGAGATACTTTCCAGCATGTGTTATCTAAGTTCCCCACTCTCACACTCCCTACCGTTTCTTGCTCTGTAGCTAAATACGGCATTGAACATTATGAAGTTCATTATTTTCAGCTCCACACAGCTGCCCCCTGTGCACAATAACACCGTGTAGAAAAGCCAAGGTCGGGTGTTCCTCAGACTGTTTACATTCCAGGAGAAGAGCCAGAAGGAGGAGAAGAAGCTTTACTTAATCAAAGTACTTTATTTGTGATTAAAATTATTAAGCAAAACAGATGTTGATCAACAATAATCAAGTGAATGATCTGTGAAATAAATATGTCATGATTTATGTTTAATGAAACCAGGACTACGGCACAGACATACTGATCCTCATCTCCATAGAAACGCATGACACATTGTTCCAACCAATCAGAGCTTTCGGCTGCCGCAGGAGAATCTGGTGTTGACTTAGAGTGTCCAATCCACTTTACTACAAGTTATCAACAATTCAGAGATATAAAACAAGGCAACGCCATTTTAAGTCAGTTCCATTTTGACTTCAGTTCTGTTCACCGTCATCCTAAAGAAAAGCACAGACTGGCCAGATGTGTTTTCTTCTTTAAACTAAGAACTGTGAAGCTGGAGATTTTTGTCGTTTAACAACCAGACGACATCCTTTCAAAATAAGAGCACCTGCTGACGCCGTCGATTGGTACTGGGGTCGACCCTCCAGACAGGCTTTGAAACGTTGCGACCGCTGCACCGACAGCTCCAGCGTACATCCGAGGTTCTTGGACCTGGCATTTCCTGATCTACCTGGGAGGCTCCCACTGGGTACGTACACGGCAAAATAGCGGCTCATGTCATCACTTTATAAGCCTCGTGATATCTAGTCATAACAAAGACTATCAGATTCAATGACGTCAGCCTAAAGAGTCTGAACCAACCACAGACACACACACACACACACAAACACACCAACACAACATCCAAATCCATTTTCATCCATCACAGAGTTAGTCCTGGTAGATTGTTTAGAATTTATACTTGAGAAATTAAAGATTCTCAAACGATCCCATCTCTCTCTCTTTTCTTGTCTCAAAGTCAATACAGAGTGTTTAATTAAACTCCCTGATGATAAAAACAGCCTATCTTCTGACTATAAATAAGTGATCTACTTACAGTGTATTAAAATACAACTCTAGATAGTTACATCACTCTATTCCGATACACCTACTACTGGCCCACCTGTCTTTGCACACCCATGTCGCCTTGACACAGCTAAGATGGCTGTCCCACGTACTGAGTTTGCCAACATGGAGAGTTTGGGCATTGTGCACCGCTCTAACAGTCCGTGGGCTTCCCCACTGCACATGGTGCCCAAGACTGATGGACAGTGGCGACCCTGTGGGTATTTCCGCCGCCTAAATGGTGTCACTGAGTGACTGGTACCCAATACCCCACATTCAGAACTTTTCAGTACCTCGCTGGAACCTCAGTCTTTTCTAAGGCAGACTTGGTGCGCAGTTATCATCAGGTCCAGGTAAACGTGGAGGACATTTCTAAAACCACGGTCATCACCCCCTTTGGCCTTAAAGGTGCCACACAAACCTTCCAGCGGTTGATGGACTCAGTTTTGCAAAGTTTGTCCTTTGTTTTTTTTCCTTATTGGATGACATCTTGCTTGCCAGCTACTTTGCCGAACAGCATGTCAATCACCTGCACCAAGTTTTCCAATGCTTGGCTGAACATGGTCTGATTGTCAACCCAGCTAAATGCCAATTCAGGCTGGCACAGATTGACTTTGTGGGTCACAACATTTCCGCCAGTAGTGCAGTTCCCCTGCCCGCTAAAGTGCAAGCTGTTGCAGAATTCCCAGAGCCGAAAACAGTGAAAGCTTTGCAGGAATTTCTGGAGATGGTTAACTTTTACAACCACTTTCTCCCCAGAGCGGCACAGTTGTTGCAGCTGCTTTATGGTGTCCTCACATGAAATAAAGCAAGCAATGTGGTAGATTGGACCCCAGACTGCGTGCAGGCCTTTTGCAACGCTGAAGCTGTGTTAGCAGATGCTGCAATGTTGGCCTACCTTTTCCCTTCTGCCTCATTAGCTTTGACTACGGATGTATCAGATGTAGCGGTAGGCACTATGTTGGAACAGCACGTGGCTGGCATGTGGCAACCGCTCGCCTTTTTCAGTGGCTTGTGTTACGGCTACCAGCCTGGCCAGTGAGATTGGGGCGACGGTGGCACAGGAGTTAAGTGCTCGCCCCGTAATCGGAAGGTTGCAGGTTCGAGCCCCGCTCAGTCTGTCGCTGTCGTTGTGTCCTTGGGCAAGACACTTAACCCACGTTGCCTGCTGGTGGTGGTCGGAGGGACCGGTGGCGCCAGTGCTCTGCAGCCTCGCCTCTGTCAGTGCACCCCAGGGCAGCTGTGGCTACATTGTAGCTCATCCCCACCAGTGTGTGAATGTGTGTGTGGATGGGTGAATGACTGATTGTGTTGTAAAGCGCCTTGGGGGGTTTCAAGAACTCTAGAAGGCGCTATATCAAATACAGGCCATTTACCATTCAGGAGCTGGGATCACCCAGCCCCGGTGATCAGCCGGAGATCCCCCGTCCTCCTCTCTTCCAGGCTGCTGAGGAGCTCAGCTGATCTGAATCCTTCTGATGACCCACACATGGATAAAAAGGCTGTGCCTTCAGCAGTCTGGGAGGCAGCAGTGCAGGGGTTCTGCTGTCCTCCAGGCCTCGTTTTGGTTTTAACCCCTTCGTTTGGAGAGGAGTTAACTTTAAGGCTTTAACTCTGAGTTATGAGCTTTCAAAGGTTGAAGCTCCTAGATGATCCGGAGGGATCTTTTGATGTTCTGCGTTTTAAGGTTAACTCCGTAGTTTACCGACTTTGGGATTTTAAAACACTCTGTGTTTTCCTAGTACGTCGGTTATCAACTTGTGTTTTAAAGCACCTTCTGTTTTGGTAAAACTTTTAACAAAGTTTTAACCAGGTGTTTTAATGTTGATAATTCGTCCTTTAAATGTTAACCTTTTAGTCTTGATGTGGTTTGTTTTGCATTATTTTTGTAATGCTCGCCAACTGTTTGCTCTTGTTTTTAGAACGTTTACTACTTTAAAACCATTTTAACTCCACTGTCATATTTCATATGTTACCCTCTCCTTCACATTTAACATCTCCTGTCGCAGGCGTAACAGCTTGTTACGGGATAATGAGCACACACATTTGACAGGGAGTTGCTAGCCCTCTACCTGGCCACACGCCATTTCTGCCTTTTCCTAGAAGGCCGTCATTTTACTGCATACATAGACCACAAACCTTTGGATTTTGCTATGTCCAAGACCTCTGAACCCCAGTCCAGTCGCCAGTGGCGATACCTTGCTGCAGTTTCAGAGTTCACCACAGACATCCAGCATGTGGCTGAAAAGTCCAACATGGTGGTGGTCTGCCATTCCCGGTCATTGGCCTCCCCAGTTTCTGTGAGTATTGACTTTGCTGCAATGGCGGAAGACCAGTTAATTGATTCTCTCTACACAGGGCTAATTCCTAATTATTCACAAGTTGTGCCAAATAAAACTAAAATATCTCTACAACTCAACCTTAGAACTGCCATATTGACATTATGAGAAAGTTGGGCCACTAAAGGAGAAAAAACCTATACCAATATTTTCCGATATTACATTTTAATTCCAATATCGGCCAATAATATTGGTAGACCAATAATATCGGACAGCCCTAATTTTGAGACATCTCAAACTTAATTCCTACAAGGGCAGTTGTTATTATGGACATTCTTAATTCTCAAACCACAACCAATCAGATATAACACACGGTGTCTACTACTAACAACATAGTAGACTTTTCATTTACCTTGTAAAGGGTCATTTTAGCACACACTAAAGAAAATTATTTAAAATGTTTCAAAATGTATGGCTTTAATAATTGTCAGGCATTTTGCATGAACCACCCCTCTCCCTGCTTTCAGAGCAACCAGAGATTGTAGTTTTAGATTAACTGTGTCTATTTATCATACAAGGAGTTCTGTTGTCACATGACAAGAATGTGTTGTAGAAGAAAACCCGCAGCCAGAGGAGCTGTAGCAGCAAAAAATGTACAAGAGGAAAGCCATGAATAAGTTAATGCGAGTACATTTATTTGACTTATAAAAATCATAAAACCAATCTAAATCACTTACCATGCGGAATAAAAAGTAATTTATATATAATCGTATTAGTCTGAACCCGATTTTGGAAAACCATTGCTGTGTCTCCTGAGAGGCTAAGGTAGAGGATGGAAATGTGCTGAGTAAAGACAACTGAAAGTAACAATTACTTTAACTGGATATAGAGTTGTTGTTGTTTTTTCAAAGACATGTTTCTACCTGAAAATGAAATTGTAAGAAGTAATTTTGAGTGTGTGCAGGTTGGAGAGAAGCTGGAGTGGGCATTTTGCAAAAATTCAAGCCTTTGTTTTCAGCAGTGGGGCAACTTTAGATATTTAATTGAAGTGGTTTTAATGCAGTTGTGGTGATGTTCATTTATTTAGAAAGGTTTATTTGATTGTTTTGTCCAAAAATACAGAGGGTAAAGAAAAGAATCACCCCCTTTGATGGACTTTAAAGGGATATTCCACCCAAAACGCTGCACAGTGGCGCAGTGGTTAGAGCTGTTGCCTTGCAGCAAGAAGGTCCTGGGTTCGCTTCCCGGCCTGGGATCTTTCTGCATGGAGGTTGCATGTTCTCCCTGTGCATGCGTGGGTTCTCTCCGGGTACTCCAGCTTCCTCCCACCGTCCAAAGACATGGCTGTCAGGTTGATTGGTCTTGTCTAAATTGTCCTTAGGTGTGAGTGTGTGTGTGTGTGTGTGCATGATTGTTTGTCCTGTGTGTCTCTGTGTTGCCCTGTGATGGACTGGCTCTCTGTATCCCGCCTGATTGCCCATTGACCGCTGGAGATAGGCACCAGCCCCCCCCTCCCCCCAGCGACCCTACATGGACAAGCGGGTTCAGAAAATGGATGGATGGATGGATTCCACCCAAAACTGAAAATTTGTCTGTTTACATATTTCCCAGAGTTAGAAAAGTGGGAACTTTTTTTTAACCAGCCCAGTCATTCTCCTGACCCGGCTGTACTCCTTTAGCTTTAGCTTAGCATAAATAACAGTAAGTGAATGGATCCAACTAGCATCGTGTGTAAAAACTTATTAAAATTACTTTCATGATCCCAGTTCTGCTTGGTGACCTAAACAATCAGACTGACTGCAAGTTAAAATAATTAGTAACATAAAGGAACCACAGGCACTATTTTAGACTTGGGACTACTTTATGACACTGCTTCTGTAAACACCAAAGCACACACGCATAAGCTCAAATCTGTTCTGCTTGCCTCCTCTCCCCGGCCATTATTTCTGTTCATTAATTGCAGTATTCAAGCCTTAGTTTTGTTAAATCCGCACTCCTCTGGTCTCCCTCCTTGTTACAGCCTGCCACTCCTAGATCGGGAGTGGGCTCCTTGTCTGGGATCTCTTGCATAGTTTCTCTGGAATCTTTGTGACTGTGGTTTCAGTTGTATCAGGTGTTCTGCAGGCTGGTGGGCGGAGCTACTCTGCCTTGCTGGAGCCCAGAGGAACTTTTGCAAGCTGTTTGATCAGTGTGAGCAGTGGTTTTTCGGGAAGACTGTGAGGGGTGGTGAGTAGAGACAGTTGTTTTTGGCCAGAGTTTGGGGATATAACGTGCTTGACTGGTTTAGGTCTCATTTTACTAACAGGACCCTCAGGGTCATGCTGGACGATGACTGGTCACCCCAGTTAGTCTCCCTTCCCTGAGAGGTCCCACAAGGTTATTTAAAATTCTGAAATCAGCTTTAAACTCACCTGCCACCATTGCCTCCAGATTGTAGAGATAGGCACCAGCTCCCTGCAACCCTTCTGAGAAATTAAGGAAAAATTTATGATTTGTTTGTTCATTGTAATGAATATTGACTTGAACTATAGGTGTTTTCCAAGTCTGTTACAGTAAAATCACAGGACGTTTCTGAGATACGCACAAGTATTAAGTGAATTTTGGTTTCTATCATGAGAAGCTCCTCTGGGATGTTTTAAAGGCTCCTGATAGCTAGATTTTCCTTTAGTCCAAGAGCTGTAATAAACTATACGTCATTAAAACTGTGTTCTGAATTCACTATCAGTCAGTTTTATGAGGTGGATAATGTCTCTCTCTTCCCTTCAGCAGTCCCGACCCGGCCACCCCATGGGATGAGGTATGAAAGGAGGTAATTTGAAAGGTCCTAGGCAATCACCCGGCCGCTCTGCTCCGCTTATGCAGCCTGATAATTCACTGTGGGCCAGGATGAAGAGCCAACCAGTCATTCTAATATATCCCAGCCTGCCAAGCCTGTACCGTAGCCATAAGACCCCCTGCTGCCTTATAAAGTAGCAAAATGTGATAGACTGTTCCCTTGGCAGCAGCAGCACCATACCTCAGGTGTCTACCCTTACAGGGTTTATTCTGTCTACATCAATAGCTGAATCGTACAAAACACCACTTTCTGCTTAATCCGTAAGCTTTTCAACCTAATGAGGTACATTTCTGAGTGATTTTTGTTTCTGAAGATGAACCTGGTAACATAGGTAAAAATCACAGCTACTGATTGTATTTTTACAAATTAAAACTTACAAAGATTTTCATTTGCAACAAATATGCAGTTAAATTCAACACAGCCATATTTTATTACATTGTTTTAAGAGAGTGAGAAATGCTCATTTTTAAGTACAACTAAAACATCTACAATCTTTAAAATACAAACATCTAATTAAAATGTTGTAAATGTGTTTGAAGGTAGCTTACTGACAAGTTTACCTTGTATAGTTACTGTTGTTTAGCTGAGAATGGACAGACCTTTATGGGGAGGTCATTTCCTACTATAATACATTATGCACAGTAAACAGCTTAAGAATTGGCACAGTACCCACACTCTTAGGGATCAACTGACCCATGGTGTTGGAACAGCAACTCTCATCCCTCCATGGTCACTAAGACCACCTTATCAGCTGAGCCTGATTGCTTCCTTGCTGTTTTCTACTCCGGATAATCTTGGTAGTCAGCCAAATCACTCCCAGAGGGCAGATGGACAATGTGCTCATCTAGTTTATTTGATATAAATAAATAAGAACAAAAATAGACTGACATGCTTTTGACAAGTCAACCATATAAAACTTGCAATGCTTTTAGTTAGGCCTGGGCGATATGGACCCAAACGTATGTATTGATACATTTTAGCTAAATGCCGTATACAATATTTATATCTAGTATTTCAAGGTCACCTGTGGGTAAACTTGATTTGCCTTGTGATGAGATATGACATCCCCCTTTCACACACCAACAGCACAACCCAGCATCAGTACTAGGGTTGGGTATTGAGCATCATGGACGTCACTAGGATTGAGAGATATGGGGGGCTTAGCCCCAGGAGCTTGTCCTTGAACATTTTTTGTCACACCCTGCAAAAACTTTGTCAATTAATTCATTATCTGAAGAACATTTAACAAAACCTATCATTTTATCACTTTCTTTTCCTTTCCTACCTTTGTGCATTTTCTCTCTTCTTTTTATAAAAAATAATCAGTTCATTAGTGGGGGTCTATGTTGAAGAAAGATTTTATATAAGTCCATTAAAAGTTAGATATGTTATATTTCCAAATAAAGCTATTCATTTCAGTCTACTGCACTTAACAGGGGGAAATGTTGCAGTCATTTGTTTAATTTGTTTAATTACAACTTGCTTAATTATAAATGTTACTGAAATGTGACAAAGAACAAATGAATAATTGTGAAACTTTTATTCTGCCAAATGAGTGTGCAGTTGACAGTTTTAATATATGAATAACACTGATATGATATGGAATAAAGGAGTATGTAATTAACAATTACAAGACAAAATAACAGTATATACAAAAATTAGGGCTGGGACTTGATTAAAAATGTTAATCTAATTAATTAGAGGCTTTGTAATTAATTAATCTAAATTAATCACAATTTAATCGTTCAGGAAAATGTGCTCTCAAAGCAAAACTTAATTAATATTATGAGACAGAGAATTAAACATTAGACATAGTTATTACTGTAAAACCAAAGCTTTTAATAAAAAAATGCATTTTAATTAATCAAATGTCACTGGTTTAGGTCTCACGTATGAAACAAGACCCAAATCAACTAAAATTTATAATTACAAATAGAAAATGCCTGCAAAGGGTTCCTGAGCCTTTAAATAGTCTCTCTGTCTAGTTGAATTACTTAAATAAATTTGACTTTGCACCAGATTCTAATTTTTCCAGATTCTAATTTTTCCAGTTTCACTTGTTTGTATAATTGGGAGTTTTTATTAGCATTTCTACTCATAATGTAGTAAAAACACATAAATAATAATCCTTCAAAATGACAATAGAACAGGCACAAATATGATCTAGGACTTAAATGTACTAACTTTTAACACCAGAGCAGGCGTGGCATATTCTGAGAATGATCAGGAACACTAACTGGTTCCAGTTGGATGATTGGAGGATGATGGGATGATAAAAGATCATAGCAAGGAAATAATGATCTGACAAACAGGTGAGCGGACCTTCCTTACATGGGAAGTCCTGCTGTCACATTAAGAAGGGGATGCTGCAGACCCGCAGATTCACGCCTGCAGCAGCGAATCTGGTGTGATCTCCAGCCTGATCACAACTTCCTCGTTCCTCGCTGCCCCTGATGCACTTAAGCATCCGCCCCTTAGCTGATGACAGCTTCAACACACCTCGCTGCTTAATGATAGTAATGCATGTGATGTTTAGACAGAGACTCGTCTCAGAAACATATAACTCCCCGACAGAATTGTTTAGAAAATCATCAGAAAAGTTTCAGAGTGTTTCTGTTTTAACTTAAACTTCTGTTTTCAACTTTAAGACACGTTGTCTGTGATTGTTTACAGAGTAGTGAGAACACGGAGCGTTCCCCCAGCGGCAGCCAGGTGCCTCTCGTTTGTCTGACTACTTTCATAAACTACTGTTAGGGCACAGAATTATTCTGTCTGGTGCTTTCAGCGCTGCACAGATGTTACGTAAATGTTAAAAATATAGCTTACCGCAACCTTTGTAAAGTTTCCAGTGCCACCGGGCAGCTGAAGCAGAGACAACCTCTGAAAAATGTCCGCAACAAGGACTCCGTTGTTGTCTGGAAGTTTGTTTTTTTCAAGTTAAGAAAAGAGGCGGACGGGTTTCCTAAATCCTGCATCAGTCCAAGCAAGGGCTCTTCTTTCTGTTTTTGTTCCGTTTTAGTAGCCATTAGCACTGTGAGTGATATTCTGTCTACGAGGAAGTCGTGCAATGACAAAGGTTCCGCCGTGCTTGAAATGCAAGCTGCGATTAAATGCGTGAAATTTTTTTAACGTGTCGTTTTTTTTCTAATTAATCATAATTAACGCGTTCAAGTCCCAGCCCTAAAAAAGCTCAAAATGATAGGGGGCTTGTGATTATTTTAGGGGGGCTGAATGGCATGGGACCAGAAACATGCCGGACCTCCTTCAGGTATATACGCCCAGCAGAGCTCTGAGATTCTTAGGTAGCGGTCAGGTGGTAGAACCTCGGGTCAGAACCAAACAGGGTGAATCTGCTTTTCGCTACTATGCTTCACACAGATGGAATCAGCTTCCTCATGACCTCAAATCTGCCCAACTCTAGAAACGTTTTAATCAAAATTGAAAACCTTCATGTTTTCATCAGCCTTTGAACAAATTTTCTTATTCTGCACCTTCTGCAGTGTCTTTGTTAGTTGATTTTCTCTTCTAACAGGTAGAAATGTTTTTATTTATTTCTTTTTTATTGAACTTTTTCATTTACAAACAACATGGCATAAATTCCTTTGTTTTACATTACCCGGGAGGGCGCAAAAAATAACAAAAGAGACTTTGCATAGAAAGCAAGAATATTTGTGAAGGAAAGGAACAAACAGAAAAAACAAAAAATAAAATAAAATAAAACAAATATTAAATTGACAAAAGAGACAAAGAGCTAGGGCTTTGTTTTCAAATCATACTTTTCAAAGAGTTTCATTGCATGTTTACTTTTCATAAATTTAAGGGCTTTGGAGAAAGAAAGACACTTGTTATGAAATGCATAGAATCTAGGCTTCACATTTCCATATCTACATTTGTGAATGTAAAATTTAGCTACAGTGATTATGTTATTTACCAGAAAGTCCCATTCAGTGTTATCTAATATGGCACCGTAAATGACATCGTTCTCAGAAAAGGGTTCAATACGTATCTTTGTGTATAGCCAGTCATGGATATCAGTCCAGAGAGCTTCAGAATAAATTCATTGAAAAAATAAATGAACAGAGGTTTCTATATCATCACAAAATACACACTTATTTGTTTCAAAACCACATCTCTGTCGTAAGAATTCCCCAGATGGGCATACGTCATTTAAAACTCTATAATGGATTTCTTTGGCTTTTGGAGTTATAGGAAATTTGAGGTATTTAGAACGTAATGAGTATATAATATCTATGGAGAAAATTTGTTTAATGGAATTTCTGAAAGGCAGTGAAGGGTGTGAAATATTATCAAGCATTTTTCTAATTGTTTTATTAGGAGTTTTAACACTGTTGAAGTCGAAGTTCCCAGCTACTAGATGAGGAAGAGTAGGGGAGACTGAATGAGAGTTCGAAACAATTTCTTGAATTAGATTTAATGTAGGAATAGGGATGGCTCTTATTATGGAAGCGAATGAATTCTGATGAACTGTGATATTATATTTATGACAGAAATTTTCATGGGTCATCACACGCCCATCTTTATCACTTAAATGAATTAGGGACCAAATGCCTTTGTCCACCCAGTCCTTCTTATATAATAACTTATTTTTAATTGTAATATATCTATTGTTCCAAATCGGCGTGTTGTGTGGAGTGAAATTATGATTATATAAAAGTTTCCAATATAAAAGGACTTGTTGATGGAACCGGGATAATTTGATCGGAAGTTTTTTAATATTGAAATCGCATTTTAACAAAAGGTCAATGCCTCCAGACCTTTTGAAGATTTCCCTGGGGATATGATACCAGAAGCTTTTAATGTTAAAGAAGGATTTTAACCAGTTAATTTTCAGTGTTCCATCCATGATCTCAAAGTTAATAGCTTGTAGTCCACCATCTTTATACTCTTTGGTCATTTCTGCTCTCTTAATATAGTGCATTTTTTTCCCCATATACAATCAAAGTTGATTTGGTTGATCTTTTTAATGGCTCTGTTAAGAATGGTCAGTGAATATGCAGGGTAGATACATCTAGATATGCACTCCATTTTAGTGAGAAAGGCACGCCCAAGTAAAGGTAGAAATGTTTGCTGTGAACATTTAAAACATAGCCTTTGGATCATCTGTTATTACATCTTTTCTATTTGGGATAGACAACGTTCACATGAAAATTTGGGGATTGAAGCCTCCTTGACTGACCCAATTTCCACATTTGCACATTCAACTAGTCAACTTTTGTATATTACATAATTGTTGTCAATCTAAATTGTCACAGACAATAATCCCTAATCCCTGAACTTGATCTGCTTTCCTGTTGTCAGTGAAACACTCTGATGGTCTTGTTGGGAATGATTCCAGGTCACTTCTGACAGGGAACATTTTGTAATGCAGCTTTTACTATCACATGTAGTTGATGATGATGTCAGACGAACACTATTAAAAACAGCTTTAACTGTCATATGTAATAGAAGATAATGTTGAAAAGCACTTAATGCAGCTTCTGTTGTCACAGATTATAAAATGTACTCACACATTTGTGACGCATAGCAGATTCTCATTAAAACAGTAGATTTTCGACCTTATTGTTACGTTGAGCACTGGAGGAGTTGGACCCAATGCGCAGACACCCAGAACGACACGAGGCAGGCGAGGATGTAAAAGAAAACATTCTTTATTTCTTATTCTTATGGGAATCCAGAATGTTGTTGAATATAATCAGCTCGGGGAGTCTAATGTAGTAAACCAAGAACTATGTTTCCTCTCCAACATTCTTTCCTGTGTAAATCAGTAAAGTAGTAATGGCTGAAGCTGCTGGGAAAAATAATGCAGTACAGATAGGGGCTGGTCTCCACAGGTTGGACAGGGCTTCTTCAATTCTGGGGCAGCGGTAGCTCAGCAAGTTGTGCAGGTTGGCTCCGGACAAAAAATTCTGCTGTTGTGTCCTTGGGCAAGACGCGTAATACACCTTGCCTGCTGGTGGTGGTCGGAGGGACCGGTGGCGCCTGGGCTCAGCCTCACCTTTGCCAGTGTGCCTCAGGGCAGCTGTGGCTACATTGCAGCTCATCACCACCAGTGTGGGAGAGTGTGTGTGAATGGATTAATGACACACTGTAGTGTAAAGCGCTTTGGAGTCCTCTGACTCTGAAAAGTGCAAAACAAATGCGGGTCAGTTATAATTTATCAAAGACCATTGTCATAGATTAGGCTCCACACAATGAACAAAACAGAGAAAAATAAAGATTATGTACCAAAAGCCAAAAGCAGATACAATAACAAAAATATCAAGGAGGAACAAAGAAAATCCAAAGGTATTGAT